>JALGQJ010000014.1:327500-627500 GCA_023055345.1 Quercus wislizeni | reverse complement strand
CTTGTCCTCCTTCATTTGGCAAGTTTCTTCCATTATCTGCTGCTGGGAATGCTGCACAGACTGCAGCACCTCAATTAATAAGTTGGCATTATCAATGGGAACCCTTTGTTGTTGCTGAGGTCTAGCCCCCACTCCATTGACACCTTCCGCCTGGTTGGGCTAGGGCTGGTAGGGCGTTGCTGGCCTTGACTTTGCCTGCGAGAACACTGCACTCATGTTCCACGTCGTCTTTGATCTTAGGGGCATAACTTGCGAGGGTTTTTTCCCAACTCCCCAGTGAAGTCGCCAATTTAAATGTGGTGGGCCTTTCTGTACTACTAGGCTGGATTGCTTCCTGCCGTGTTGTGACCCAATAGTTCTAGGGTAGGAGAGTTGGGACTGGCTTGATTGAAACTCGTCTCAAGCCAGCTTATGCGCAAGCTAGGACCTCTTTACTGAGATCTTAGTCACATACCCAAGGCAAAAAATGCTATCACAAAAATGTTATAGCAGGAGGGCATAATATAATAAAATAAGAAGAATATATTTGCTGCCAACCAAAGGCAATGATTAAACCACTTCCTTAGTAAGGAAAACACAATGATATAAGTAAGTCAGAAATAGGTCAGGGACAATAATAAAAGAAAAAGGAGTAATGTTAATGCTTGATCAATAAAAAAAAAAAATGGAATGGTTAGTCTGCTGTGCAAATTGCCCACTTTGAAAGAATGGGCCTAAATGGCTTATCTTCAAATCCTTTTAATCTTGTTAGAGAGTAGGTTGTTGAAAGAAAGAGAAAGGAGTAGCCTATTGGTGCATGCCCTTATCACACTCTTGCTTCTTCACTTCACTTTTTGTCCTTTTTGTTTTTCTATACTCTCCATTTTCTTTCTTATTCCTATATTCCCTATTTTCTTCCTTATTTTTCGTTGTTTTCTTTCTTGCTATTTTTCTCACTTGTTTTTCCTTGCTCTCTGCTTGCCTCTCGTTGTTCTTCCTCCTCTTGTTGTTATCGTTCACTATGCACAGCTAAGGCCTTTTTATACTGCCTGCTGTGATGAGTTTTACTGTTTTACCACTCAACTACTTTTGGCCTGGTGTGGGTGTCCATCCCAGACCACCCATTGGTCTGTCAGCTGCCCAGCCATCATCACTACTCTGTGCTAGCCGTGCCACGTTCCATTCCCAGACAAAAGAGTTTTGTTTCGTTTTCTTGCTCTCTGTGGCATTCCCATTTGAATAAAGGTTAGGTATTCTCTCTTACTAACTCCTCTGGCATGCACTTAGTGATTCCAGCTCATCTTTCCCTCTTTTTGGTGGTATGTTATCCCAGCAGGACATTTCCTCCAAAATAGCTTAAGTGGGAATCCCAAAATAGACTGCCCCTTTCTCCCTACCACCAAACCACACCCTCTCTTACCTCTAACCCATGGCCCACCGCCTCTGCCTTTGGCTAGATACAAGTGGGTGGTGCCTGAACCTTGTGTATGCTCCACTTTCATATAAGTCCATGGCCTGTCTACTATCCATGCATTTGCCATTGCTTGGGGGTTTATCTGGTCTTTGCTACACGTTCTGCTACTCATTCTTCACCTCTTGTGGCGTGGATGAGTCATTAAGTCTTCATTCTTTGCACCTATTCTTCTTTAGGCTGGGTCTTGCATGGGTATAGGCCCTTCTTCCTTTAGTTCGGCCCCTATCTCTCTTTTCTTCTGGTTTGTGGGTCGAGTAGTGTTCCTGCCACACCATTTCATTGCTTCTGCCGTGTTACCACTTGACTTATACATGTTGGGCCTCTTTTGGGCCTGCCACACACTTTTCTCTTATTCAATTTACGTTGCCCAATGTTTCTACTGGGTTAATCCTTATACCATCTTGGGCTTCTTTGGCCCATTTCATTCCTTTGGGTATCATCGGCCTGCTTTATTCTTTTGGGCATCCTTGGCTCATTCCATTTTTACATTCCCATGGGCTTTTGCTACATCTTTTAGGCTTTCCTGACCCAATTGTCATATCCTTTACTTTCGAGGTTTGTTGGACTTTGTACCAACCCCATTTACTAATTCCTTTCTTTGGGCTCCTCCAACCCATTTTTGCTTGCTTCCCCTTTCTTATAATTCTCATGAGCTTACCACTTCATTCTTTGGGCTCTCTTGGGCCCGTTTGCTTTCTTTGGAGCCTTTTTACTATTCCATAGGTCCGTGGACCATTATTCCTACCATTCGGGCTTAATGGTTTTTTTCCTCACTTTGCTAATTCTTCCTCCTTATTCCCTTCTATATTGTTGAGCTTCTTCTTATTATTGGGTCTTCTTGCCAAAGTAGGCATCAACAAGTGTTTGCTATTTGATCCAATATCAACATGTTGTATGTTTTGTGTCGTGTCTTGTATGTTGATTAGCTGATATGTGAATGGTCATTTAAAGTCTAGAAGTCCGGATCTTTTGGGCAAAGCGGGTGCCTAACACCTTCCCACTTTATAACTTATTCCCCAAGCCTAAAATTGCGGTTCACAGATTAGTGCTTTATTATTATTATTATTTGATAGAATGTAATTAGTACCTAAGCGTTGTAGATTTCTATTAATTGCAAAAATTATCATGTAAGACAAATTTATTCATTTTACATTTTCTTTTTTTCTTTTTGTATAATTAAAATATAAGTGGCAACTCTAGAAAATAATTTACCTCCAAAGAGATTCCGTAAGTCTCTTTTAAGAGTATCCAGTTTACTGATCTCTCACACCAACTTGTCCCGGTCTTTACAAGACCTTTTTCTTCTTTTGGGTAATCGTTACGGCAAAAGGGCTTTTTGTCCAAACTCTAAATGGAAGATTCAGCTACTATTGGGTATGGTTTAGGTTTCAACAAAATGGTTCCTAATAAAGCATAAAATGGTGAAAACCATTAATGCTGTTCACATCCAAGCAAAATGGCTCTTTCCTAAGACATGCACTGCTCAGTATCCTCTTTGGCATGGGGTGCTTTCCCTAGACAAGATTCGGACTTGTTTGGTTGCTCTGTTCCTCTAGCAGAAGCCTTGGGCCACTTCATGCCCATTTCAAAGGCCGTTTATGCATATTCTTTCTAACTATTAAGAGCTTTGAGCCAACTCTAGGATCATTCATTCTTGCCTTATTCAAAAAGCTATTCTCAATTGAGACCACTTTCTAGGCTTATTCTTTCATTCAAGGAGGATTACCTCAGCCCTCATTGCCCCATTCTTGGTCCAGACCATATGTGATCTCCTTTTCCCATTCAAGGAGGGAAATTGGGCCATCCTTGACCCTTATTATTGTCTAATTTGGAAACATTTGTTGGCCATTGATGCTTTTCTCTTCCCTTGGACTCAAATTTCTTGGTCGTGGGTTCTATTTACCAATCCAATCTTGGTGTAAAAAAATGCGTAACAACGGTAACCAACCTTGAGAATCCCTAATAAATAATTGCTATGCACAAAAGTTTGAAAAAATTTTGGACTTGCTAACCAACTTCAGGGAATTCCAAAGAACAACTCTTCGAATTGCTAACCGACCTTACAGGAGCTCCTAGAGAATAATATTTGGAATTACTAATCAACCTTTGTGGAATCGTAAGGAAAAACTCTCTAAATTACTACAACCTTCAAGGAATTCCTAAGGGAAATTTTTTGAGAAATACCAACCAATCTTTGATGAATTTCTTGGATTGAGGGGGGAGGGATGGGGCATAGAGTAGAGTAGAATAAAAATGACCCAAAATTAACCTATTTCCAATCAACTCTACTCTACTCACCTCCATTCCATTTTTCTCCCCCCTCAATTCAAATAGACCCTAAGAAATACTAGCCATGCATAAAGTTTAGAGGGGCATTTTGAACTTTCGGGCAAGAAGCTTAAAAAATGATATCAAAAAACCCACATTTGGAGACACAAATTTCAAAAAATATATATAAATATATATATTTAGTTTATTTTTGTGTAATTTTCTTAGAATCATTTTCTTTTCTTTTCTTTTTTTGTGCAAAAAACTTCAAATTTTGAAAACACAAATTTTAAAAACTATATCCCCAAATACTTATAAACAATCCTAATTAACAAAATAAGTTTGCAAATTTATTAGTAAGCAAAAATGTCCATAGTTGCACATTGTCTAGGGCTGTATTTATATATGAACTAAGTTGTTTATGAACAGTTTAGACTTAGGTTGAGAAAAAACTCGTTTATATTCATTTATTTAGCAAACAAGTCAAATTTCAATCTAATAAGGATAAATTTTGGCTTGAACACTATTCAATATCTTTTTATTAGATGCAAATGTTGATAGATTCATCATTAAATTACTTTTTTTTTCTTAAATCCTTCATACTTACAAAGTTTTCAGAAAATAAAAAATTAATAGCTATATTATCAGCAAATGTTTAAATTTCAATTTTTTTGTAATATAAGATTATGCATAAAAAATAAGTTTATGAATTGAATAATAAATAATATTCGATTGGAACAAAATTTGACATGTGTGTTAAGAACATGCAATCCAATAGTTAGATTTTCAAAATATGTAACAATTTTAACTTTTTTTAGTGGGTTTTGAAGCCAAATATTATCTATATAAAATAATATAATAATATATTTGAAAATAAACTTACGTGTACAAGGCTTGATTTAAGTATTTATTATATTACATGTTTATATGTATAAAATATATTTAAGACTAAATTTATAAATCTATATATTAAATTATTATTCGTAATGTATTAATTATCTCTCAAAAAAAAAATAATAATAGGATTTTGCTAATGTGTTCCCTAAGGGCACACAATAATTTTTATTTTTGAAAAAAAATTTCTCGAAAATTGAAAAAATATTGACAGCTTTTTTAATTACTAAGAAAATATTTTCAAAAATAGATAGATTAATGTGTGCCCTTAGGACACACTTTAACCAGACCCTTCATAATATAAATAGTCCATATCATAGTAAAGTTATATATAATTTTTTAGGATAAAATTATTGGTGAATCATTTTTTCTTATAAATTTATAAAAAATAAAATTTTTTATACCTAATTAATTAAGTAATATAATCATAACTATAATTAATTAATCTATAATATTAATTATTAACATAGGTCACATGCAAGCCCCTCTTTTTCATTCAGAACAAAAAATATATATATATATTAACAGATTTTGAAGGACTAAAAAATTTTAGTCATATTGTTTAAATGAAAATTTTCCCTAAAAAAAAATTAAATGACAAATCCAATTTATTTATTTAGTTTAGTTATATATATATATATATATATATATATATATATATATATATATATACACACACGTTTTTATAAGTAAATAGTTTTTTTTTTTAGAACCAATAAGTAAATAGTAGGGCTGGAACTTCAAACCAGACATGAACTATAAGTTATTAGTGAGTTATGGAAACAGGAATTGAGTTATCAAAAAACTCATCCAAACAGGCTCATGCTTTCTGCCACGGAACGGAACACGATCCTCTTCTCTTTCTCTCTTCTTTCAACTCTCTTTTCACTCTTACTGTCTGCCCATATTGAATATTGTTGAGGTGGTGGTGGCCTATAGTGCCCAAAAGATAACGACACTTCAAGAAGAAGATGAAGGTGGTGGCATTGGTAAGCGGCGGCAAGGATAGCTGTTATGCCATGATCAAGTGTATCCAATACGGTCACCAGGTTTCTTTCTTTCTTTCTTTCTTTCTTTCTTTTCTTCTCTTTCAACAGAGAAAACCCACTTTGCAAAAGCAAAGAAAATATATTATGGGATGATGTTTTCTGGGGTTTGATGAAAATTTGAAAAAAGAAAAAGTCAGCCTTGCCCATGCCCATGTGATTTAGTACTAACAAAGTTATTAATTTAGTTACAAGTGCTCTGTTTGGGTTCCTTTTCATAAATCAATTCTAGTATTTACTTATCTTTTCTAATGATTCAGTTTAAAGTTTGATAATTGACTGGCATTGGTATATTGTTAATTATATATAAAATTAAAGATTGAATTTTGATTGCTATTTGTAGGTTGTTGCATTGGCAAATTTGATGCCGGCTGATGATTCAGTGGACGATCTCGATAGCTACATGTACCAAACTGTTAGTCTCTGTATCTTGCTGGTTTTCTACTGTATGTGACTCTAGAATTTTGAACACATTAAGAATGAGTGCTAATAAATTTATCATTGCATTAACCAACAGCAAACATCAATCGTTTGTTATGCCTTCATTGTTTCAAAATTATGTGTGAATGCAAATGCTTCAAAAACTGTGTTTAGGAGTAAGCCTTTGAGCCCACAGCAGACACTTGCATTACAATAGTAAAGACATGTATGTGTATGTCCACACATGTTTGTTTATATGCCCTTGCTGCTGTTTTTTCTTTCATTCTATTTTACTTATTTTTTTCTTCTGTTAGTTGTTATCATAACAGATAAGATAAAGAAACACAAGTTTTGTGAAGATAAATGTTTCTTCTTACTTATGTTTGTTTTACCATTTGGTTGGGGCTGTTAAATCCTTTCCTCAGGTTGGACACCAAATAATTGTCAGCTATGCCGAATGCATGGGACTACCATTGTTCAGACGGCGAATAAAAGGATCATCAAGGCAAGCCTTTTAAGTGGGAATTCTTTGGTATAGAGTGTATATGTATATTTCATTATCATACTTGGTAAAACTATTTATTTGATTTGGGGAATTTTTAACAATCTATTCTTTTTATGGGTTAAGAAAGTAGTTTATACTTGTGAAGCTATAATTGCAAGACTTATTTTGAAGCCATGGCCAATGCAAACTCTTTAGGAGAGTTTTGTGTACACACCCTGTGTACATTACATATCTCCTCATTTTCAATAAATCTTTTACTTAAAAAAAATTAAAAACTTCAGGTGTGCTGTTCCTATGCTGCTTCCTGATTATTGTATATTTTCACCTGATATAACATTTTTTTCCTTTTTTTTAACCTTTTGTTTTATAAATTATCTTTCATGAGCATAGGTGGATTTGTAGGGAAGGTTTTTCTTTTTGAAAAATTGTAGGGAAGGAGAAATATTAGTTGGTTGACATTCTATCAATTTAACGGCAAGAATTTTCTATCAAACTTGATATAACTGAAGGCAAAGTTTTTCATTGAAGATTGTATGCGTCACTCAAGAATCCACTATGATTAATTGAAAGTATTCAATGCATATTCTCACTTTCAATGGTTTTGTTGATCAATTAGGCATCAAAATCTTAGCTACAGAATGACTGCGGGTGATGAAGTTGAAGATATGTTTATTCTGTTAAATGAAGTAAAAAGACAGATACCTTCTGTCACAGCAGTATCTTCTGGTGCTATTGCATCTGACTATCAAAGGCTGCGAGTGGAAAGTGTTTGTTCAAGGTTAGGGCTTGTTTCTTTGGCATATATGTGGAAACAAGATCAGTCATTGCTCCTCCAGGAAATGGTAAATCGTATATTAAAAGTAAGAATGGTGGCATATCAATATTTGAGTTATTTTGTCTAACAATATGTTTTTCCTCTTATCCCAACTAGATAACAAATGGGATTGTGGCTATAACAGTAAAGGTATGATTTCTGGTTTGACCCATGTCTTGTTTTTATATGTGCTTATCATATATTAATATGTCCACTTTAGGCCTTATGTAATAAGGGTTTGTTGGTTTGATAATAATTAAGTGAAACATATAATACTGTCTAAATGCATAATAAGTGTAATTGCTATTTATATTCACATAGATGGCTTGTAGATTGGAGTCCAACACTCTTTCAATTTCATAGGTTGCAGCTTTGGGGTTGGACCCTACAAAACACTTGGGCAAAGATATAGGATTCTTGAAGTCCTATCTACATAAATTGAAAGAGTATGTCAAAATCTTTTTTTTTTTTTTTCCTTTTCTTTTCTTTTTCAGTTACTCATTTATTAGCTGCTTTTTTGGTATGATGTTTGTCATTGATATTCTAAATTTTCAAGGACAACTGTGTAAGTGGTTTATTCATTCTGCCATCACTTCGTAGGATGTACGGGATTAATGTATGTGGTGAAGGAGGGGAATATGAGACACTGACACTTGATTGCTCCCTCTTTGTTGTAAGTTCACTCCATGGCTCTTTTTGGTCTAACAATTTTGATTAAGTTATCCACCCAATGTTGCTCCCTCTTTATTTTAAGTTCACTCCAACTGTTTGTACAAGGCTTACCGTTTGTCATGAATAAGTTGTTTTGCATTTATCTGTAACTAGTAAGTTATCCATACGATGCACGGATAATATTGTAATGTTTTATGTAAAATGGATTTGGAGAATGTTGTATATGTATTATAGTATAATTGTTATAAAACTTTATTAGTAATGAGTTCATCATAAAAAGCAACAATTATAAATTACACACACATATCCCTTATAATTATTCATTGAAGCAATGAGAAATAATTATAAATATAAAAAAAAAAAAAAAAATTACTTATCCAAAAAAAAAATATTTTGGAGGAATATTATAGAATAAAAGTTGATATAGAACAAAATACTCATCCTAAACACCCACAGCCAATCACATCATTTACAAAAATCACAAATCCACAATGTCTGACTTTAACATCAAAATCGTTATTGTCATTGTCACTCAATATAAAATGCAAGCCCCCCTTCCTTGGTTGCAGCTAACTCATACGGGTTAGGATTAGATGGAACAACAATGTTAGAGCTAGGTAAGTGTCGTCAAAAGATTGAAGGTAAATGACATCATTTTTTCTCTATGTGTATTTGACACAGGATGGCATGAATGGCTATGGGTAGGTCTATATAAAGGGGTAGAAGTGCAAGAGGTGAAAATGTTGAATTAAAATGCAAAGAGTTTTGTGTATATGTGTGAGAGATGAAAAGTCTTGAAATATTGAACCAAATGAAGCAAAAAGTCAATATTTAATTTGTTTTTATCTCTAATGTAGCATTTGAGAATATTCCAACTCTCTTTGCAAAGAATGCGCCGCAGAACCTCATGTTTTCCTGCATGAGGTCTCTGCTTATATATATGTGTATATATATATATTTTGATGATTGATTTATTCAAACTCTTCTTTGTTCGTTGAGTTTTATGCCTCTTCCTAGCCCATGATCTCATATATGCTCAAGCAAATGTTTTTACTGCTAATCTTGTTATTTTATTCTTATAGTGTTGTTATTTGTCATAACTAGTATTATGCCTAGATGCACAACTTAATAAAAAATTAGAAAGAAGTAAATTGAAACTTTATTAATAATTTTTTAGTTGCTTGAAACTTGATAATGTTTGACCTAAAGTAAATTAACTATCTTAATAAGTCACCTGTAGAAAATAAATAAACACATTTTTTTTGATAGGTAATCAGAGAACTGTTATAAATGAGAAAAAAAGAAAAAGTACAAGTAGTTCATGATGATGAACAACAAGAAACAGAAGAACCAAACAGCAAAACAAAAGATAAGGAAATCAGAAAGATAATCTAAGGCAAAACATAAACTCTGAAAGAGACGAAGAATCAGCAAATAGATAAACACATTAATTTTACGATATATAATACATACATAGAAAATTGTGATATATTATTAAAATAAATGTAAATTTTACTTTAAATTACTTGTAACCTTTTGTTATTGATTTAGAATTTTAAATCTCTTAAAACATAGGTAATATAATTTTTCGTAGAGTAAACTGTTGGTACTTTTGTTAATATAATTTTAGTTGAAATGGAATTTTACATTTCTTAAAACTTAGGTAATAGAGTTTTACATAGAGTTCATTATTGGTATTTTTGTTAATAGAATTTTAAATTTCTTAAAATGAAGGAAATGGAGTTTTAGGTCGAGTAAACTATTGGTAATAGAGTTTTATATAAGGTAAGCTATCTTAATACTTACTGAGTCACAAAGAAAAGATAGCCACTTGGCACCAACATGACTTCTAAAACCCAAGTCATATTATATATTACATGATTTAGTTAGCTTGTACCATTTTCCTAAATTTATGGTCGTTGATTTACTATTTAAATAATTGATATTAATAATATTTTTGTTTGCCATATACCTTTATGAATTTACAGAATGCCCGAATCGTGCTTGATGAATTTAAAGTTGTACTGCACTCTTCTGATGCCATTGCTCCAGTTGGAATTCTTCACCCCTTGGCTTTTCATCTAGAAAAAAAGGCAGAGCACCATTCTTTAAGTGGCATTGATGAAGCCTCTGAGATTTCTAAGGAGAAAGAGGGTTTTGTATTTGAAGTGCAAGGAGACTGTATACAAAACTGTGAAGCCACATTCAAGGCTGCTGCTGAAGTCGTCGAGCCAGATGAAGTTGCAGAAAATAGAGTTCACATTGCAAGAACGAAAAGTGACAATACATTTTCCATTTGTTTCTGGTTGCAAGATTCGTGCAGAACTTCAGCAGGTAGATAAAATAAGAATGGTGATTTTGATTCATTCCTGGCAAGAGTATTTCTCATCAAGAATCGTTGTGCCTTTTGCTCTTGCTTTAGTTTTCAATGTTACTATTTTTTATTTGTAGGTTTGCAAGAAGATTTGGAGGCTGTTTTAAGGAAGATTGAGCTAGAGCTTTTGGGATATGGTTTTGGCTGGGAGAATGTCCTTTATATTCATCTATATATTGCTGATATGAATAATTTTTCTATAGCAAATGAGACATATGTGAGATATATAACACAGGAGAAGTGCCCTTTTGGTGTTCCATCCCGAAGTACCATTGAACTACCACTATTGCAAGTGGGTTTAGGAAGTGCTTACATAGAAGTTTTGGTGGCAAATGACCAGAGTAAAAGAGTTCTGCATGTTCAAAGTATTTCCTGCTGGGCACCAAGTTGCATAGGACCATATAGCCAGGTAAATTATCTGCAATTTTCATTTTCAGCACAAACAATGGTAATCATCTCATGTATGCTAGGCTTAGATAATTCAGTTTTTTTTTTCAATGAGGGGACTGACACAGGCTGTATTAAAGAAAGTCTTTCATTTAATCATCCGCTATGTAGTCTATCTTATGATTTTTACTTCCAGGCAACCTTGCATAAGGAGATACTTTACATGGCTGGGCAGTTGGGGCTCGACCCTCCAAATATGAATCTCTGCAAAGGAGGCGCCACTGCTGAGCTGGAACAAGCATTGGAAAACAGTGAAGCAATAGCAAAATCCTTTAACTGTTCAATATCTACCTCTGCTGTTCTTTTTGTTGTTTACTGCTCGACATATGTGCCATCATCAGAGAGACACAAAATTCAGGACAAGCAGGACAGTTACCTTAAGCAAATGAGGCTCCTTCAGTTAGACAAAGGAAGTGTTATTCAAGTTCTTGATCCCATTTTTCTATATGTCCTTGTGCCTGATTTGCCAAAAAGGTACTTATTCTATATGCTCTAACCTTTGGCTAGAAGCATAAGTACGGAAGAGGGTTAGAGGTAGAGTACTATTAATACATTGATCATCAAACAATTCTTAAATGAGTAGGACACTGTGGTGGGGTTCCACTAATAAATACTTTCACCCTATGTTTTTCTTCACAATTATATTCCTATTCTATACTAGTAAAAGGTCATAAATCCATGACATTTCAAAAGTTAAAAACAGGAAGAGTCTTAGAAGTATTGTTCTTGGTTTGGATATGGTTCCCTTCTAGAAATGTCCATATCAAAGTTTTTTTATTTTTTTATTAATTTATTTATAGGCTTTTTAAGGAAGTATTGTGCTTGGTATTGGATATGGTTAGATCTGATCAAATTTTCATAAAATACAAAATCACTAATGCTTTAGACTGATCTAATGTGTCTAAAAAATGTAAGTGGCCAACATTTTTAATACAAAGAAAAGATAGTCTGGCCAAAAAAGGAAAAAAAAGTCATTAAAAGAATGGGTAAGACTATAAACATTGGTAATACCTGCTTTGGTCCTAATTTATCAAAACAAATTACCTGCTTTGGTCCTAGGCCTAGTTTATTTCAAGCCTTTGCGACATCCTAGGTCATTTAGAAGTTGTCAATGGCTGTTTGAAAAGTCAATTATGGGTTAGCTGGTTAATTTCATAAGTGTAGGTCCTTTGTGTTAGGTCTCAACCAACACTTTGTATTTGGAATCTTGTCTATACTACTTTATTGGGTTAAACTAGATATTAACCCAATAAAGTATAACCCAATAAATTTTGCATTTCCTATTTGTCTGCATCAGTGCTGGGCATGTTTACTTTGACTTTTTATGAAATGATATCTGTGTGACTAGATGTTTCAGTTTGTGGTTTGATGAAGTATTGCATGTCTAGTCCATTCATGCAGTCTGTCCATGTCTGTTCCCTTTTAAAAAAAAAAAAAAATTATTGAAGTTAAAATTATCCTCAAACACCTTGCCTAACATGCCCTTCTCCGTGCTTATAGTATCCATATTTGACATTTGGACAAGATCAAATCAGTGGGTCAAGGTAGTACTAGACTGGGTGCTGTCTTGGTGCTCCTATACTTTTACATAATTCAACAGTATAGTAAGCATTAGAATTATGGCAATAAATAATGATTTGCTTAACTAATTTTATGGTGACTTGAATAAAGTACTTCAATTGTGATGTTGCTATATGAATTATCAATATGTTTTCTACCTCATTGCTTGGTTGCCTCCTGCCTAAAATGTTGATTGCAGCAATTAATATTTTGTCAAGTTGCATTTTTCAACACATGCTGAGTAGTATTAATTCTACCCTTAGGTTTTTTCATTACTTTCTTCTGCCTCTAGGTTTTCATTACTTTCTTCTTTTCCTTTCCCTTTTTCCCCCCTTCTTAAAAGGCTGCTTTCCAAGTAATGAACATTCCACTAGTTGTTGTTCTTCTTCTTCTTCGTATTATTATTGGGAATGATTGTCATAAAAGAAGCATCTTTTTAAAAGATTTTCATCATTTGCCCTAAAATGCTAGAAATGCACTTAGAGCATTACCATCAGGTGTGTCAAATGCCAAATATTTGGCATTTGATACACCAAACACCACTATTCAAGCCTCATGAGGTGTTCCAAATGTGTCAAAATTTTGCAACATGCTACAGTACCGTGATAACATTGGCACAGTACAAAACAATATAGCATATGTGTTTATTATTTTTTTATTCAGCTTTCTCTCTCATCCTGATTAAAATATCTCTTCATCTTCACCGACCAATATCTGCTCTCTCTCTCACTTCCTTGTTCAACCATTTCTTTGCTCTCTCTCCCTCTACTCCATGTCACTGCCTCCCTCTCCGACAAAACCCAGGCCGATATTTGCTTCTGTGGTTTTTTTTTTTTGCAGTGATTTGATACCCAGTTCGGCAGTGGGTGGGTTGAGATGGTGATGGGCAGATCAGTGGTGGTGGGTGGGTCAACTGGTGATGGGCGAATCAATGGTGGTGCTGATCTCTGTTCTGATTTGTTTTTGTTTTTTTGTTTTGGTGGTTGTGATTTGATGGTGGATTCGGCGGCGGTTGTGGGTTGATTTTGGTGGTTATGGTTTTTTTTTTTTTTTTTTTTCTTCTGGTGATTGTGGCTGCAACAATTTTTCTGGTTGTTGTTGTTGACGACAGCGACGGGGGAGGAATTTAATATATTATTCTCATGTATAGAATTGAAGAATGAAACATTTAATGAATGGAATATTGTAAAATGATGTGGTAAAATAATAAAGTAGGCTTTTAATGTGTCAAAATGGCATTTTTTATAAGAGTCCTGATGGTAATGCTCTTACAATGGTTAATTCAGTACTATACTAAACATGTCTAATGTAGGATATGTTAGAAACAACTAAGAGTTCAGGTTTGCATCTTGAGGCCACTGCCTAGAAGAGTCAGTCATACAGTAGGTGTAATCAAGATATTAAGTCTTGTGCTTTGAAGGTTCTGGCCTACATTTGCATGCATCCATTGTCCTGATTTATGAATATGGAGTTTTGCATTTTTCTCTTTTCGTTTTTTTGCAGTATTGTGGGGAACACTTATGGTAGCGCTTACCATTTATCTTGCCCGCGATACTGGAATTACATCTTTTTGTTATTATTGATGCAGAGCACTTGTGGAAGTAAAGCCTCTCCTATATGTCCCAGAGGATATGACAATTGGAACTGAGCAAAAGCATTCTTGCTCCAGGATGCCAAGTTATTGGGGTATTCAGCATGCACACTGGCATGATTCTTGCATCCAGAAATGTGTTGTTCAAGGAAAGATCTGTGCAGTTGTCTTGTGTATCACTAGTGAACTTCTTGTGAAGATTTGTTCTGAGTCTCTAGGTGGTGATCAGGATAATGGAGACTATCAAAATTCACTCAGAGAGGCACAAATGGAAAGAGTATCAAGATTTTGCATTTATCTTCTTGATAAACTTTATATGCAGAACAATTTCTCTTGGGAAGATACAAAGGTTAGTTTTTTATGTCAACACCTAATTCTTCCAGTTTAAGTTGGTCCTTGGGGCCTGATTACATTTGATATGCCTTTCTTGATGAAGTCTAGCTTTAGCTTGTGAAATTATTTTTGACCTTGACTAGGCCACAATCATTTATTCAGGCTTTTACTTTATTCCTCCTATCCTTAAGCAGTGCAAAACTGCTTGTACTTTCTTCTTCCTAACCTTGAGCAGGCCACAATCAATTTTCGTTCTATGTTCAATAAAATAATCATATATGCCTTTCTAGTTTTCTAGATACCCTATTACACAATTGTCCTTAGTGGTATCACAATTACATGTATTAGGGATTCCTTCAAACATTATTAAAATAAAAAATTTTAAAATAAAAAATTTAAAAAAAAAAGAAAAAAACAGAAAAAGAAAAAACAATTCACATCAAAATCCTTACATTCTCTTCCTAATATTTAAAACATAGATAACATATCTCAAAAATCATTCATTGAAGAAAAAAAAAATTGAAACAAGAACTTTGAGTGCCCAAAACCCAACAAAACAAACCAAAATCAGGGTAATAAGATAGAGACTTAGTAATTATCAATTACTCAGAGTTATTAGGCTCAATCAAATACATAGCAAGTAGTGTTTTGATGTAAACTCAAATTCCTAATTCTAAAATAACTACATATTAACTCAAACTAAATTCATAAGAGAGATAGATGACATCTGTTAAAATAATAAGAGAGATGGATGACTTGCGATGGGGAATCAACACACCAAAACACCAAAACTTATTAACCCAAAGATCTGTCAAAAACAACAAAACACATCAGCACAAAGCAGAGCTGCAAGTAAGAATCAGAAATCCATCATAGCGATGGCAGAAATAATGAAAGATCCACCTACAAAAAGAAGAAAATCAAAGAAAGAGAGAGTAATCTCATTTCTTTTTTGTTGTGAGCAGAACATGGAATGAATGGGAGGGGGAGGTGCAGATGGAGTAATAACAAATTTATGGAAAAGAATATGGGAGGAGAAAAAAATTTAAAAACAGGAGAGGAAGGGTTGGGAGAAGAGTAGTGGTAAGATGAGGAATGATGGGGACAAGAAGAGTCAAGAAAGACTGGTGATGTGGTTCAACAGGAGATTAGTAAAATTAATTGCTTACCCTCTATTATATATTTTATAAATAGATAAATTTTACCATAGATTTTTCTATTCTATTTGGCAATCATTTAGGATTTTAAGATTTGCTTTACCATGTGTCAATTCTTTTTTTTCTTTTTCTTATGATATTTTCATCATTTGTGACCTTTGTCACTATAATTAGTTTGACCTGGTGTATTTTCTTTTGAAGAATTTGAGGTTCTACTTCCCAACAAGCCTTGGCTTGCCTCTGGAGGCACTTTCCCTGATGTTTACCAATGCATTCAATGAACTAGCTAAATTGGGTCAGAGAATTATTATTGGTGAAGAGCCCATCTTTAACCTTATTCCTGTCTTAGGTGCTGGGAGGTCTGCCACATCGATGGATGATATGATAACCTGTGAACTATTTGCCCGGAAGTCATGAGTCTGTTTGCTTCACCTCCAATGCATCTGTTTTTTTGTTTTTGTTTTCATCATCAATTTACGTGGAATTCAAGATTATGGAGGGGACAAAGAAGGTTAAGGGAAGTTTAGAGAATTGTGCGAATACATTTGTTACAACTTCTTTTGAAATCTATCTCATCTTCTCACCAATATGTCCCCTTCCTCTTTTAATGTTAGTTCATATTATGTATCAAATGCTTAAAGATATAATCCATTTATTACACTACAGATCCACAACAATGGATACGGAAATGCTTTATAGTGGCTACAACTTTGTTTCAGTGTCAACTAAAGGTTTTGTTTTGTTTTCTGGATATTTTCCCCCAATTGTTTTGAAGATTATCTCGGGGATGTTTTTAAAATTAAATGGCTCTCTACTCCCCTGCCCAAATCAAATTAGGTTTATTTCCTTTTTGTATCTAAATGGAGAGTCCATTTGAAAATTCGTGGCGGTTTGTTCATAATTAAATGACCAGTAATGTGCCATGAATAAAGTATCAAAACGTCAATTAGAAAAGGTACGATTTTTATGTACTGTATTCATGAACCCTAATGAGGAGTTGCTTTTCTCCCTAAACTCTCTCAAGCCAGTTCACCTGCACCGGCAACATGTGACACCCCAATGAGAGAGAAGGGGTTAAGGGGCAAACACAAGTCAATTTCAGATTTTGAGTGGGTGGCCACTCTTGTTTGTATGATCCTAATTTATCCAATTGAAAACCCCCTATATTCCTTCCAAATTGCATGGGGAAGATGATTGCAAGTACAACAAAGTAAAAAGTTTTTGCTCTATGAGTAATTATTAGGTGTTTGTGTTTCTAGAGCACGATGATGTGGTGCTCTATCTTCTCATATTTATAGTGGATTTCACTAATAAAAATCATGGCAGGATTTACCATAAATGTGAAAAGAATGAGCATCATGATAAAATGCTTAGGGGGGTTTTGTGCGTTTGCTTATTGCTTTTATTTTTATTATTCTTCACTTTTTGGCACAAGAGGCAAAAAAATGGTAATTTTACATCTGTGAAAAATCTAATATTAACCCTAGACCTTAAATTCACATCCTGATTCGTCATAATGCAATCGTGATTGAATTGGTCTCTTTTTGTGTCCAAAACAGTATCTAGATTATTGTTTTACAAAAGCATAAATATGATTGATTATTCTATGATCTTACCGTAGGCATGCATGCATGGGATAATCCAAGATTGATTTTAATAGGTTCATGAAAGATTAATTAAAAATATTGAATCTATTGGTTATTAATTTTAATTATGATAGACATGCAAATACTAAAATAATTCCATACTAATAATATTATCTTTTCATTAAATTCAAAATAATTTTATTTATCTAATTGGGTAATGTATTTTTTTTTTTTATTAAATTAAGTAGAATTTGAACCATTGAAGAACAACTACCAAAGATAACGTCCAAATGTATAACTAATGTGCCCATTTGGAGGCCATGAGTGCTGATCGACACTGGATCTTTATCCTATAATTTTATTTTATTTTTTTTTCATATAGAGAATCCTGATTTGTTTCCACTTTGTCTTGAGTTTTATGAGAGATAAAGACAAAGAAAACACATCTCTCTATAAATAGGAGAGGTACACCAACTGAAAAAGGACAAAAATTTTCACATACGTAAAGTAAACTCCTCTAGTGCATATAGCAATGATTTTTACTCTCTTTTTTTCTGCGTAGTTTCAACATACATTTAGCACATCTCACACACACACAAAAATCACTATAGTTTTCATATTATTCATCAACCACATTGTTCATTGCATCAATTTTCATTAACGATAAATGAAGATCCATTCACAAACTTCATCTTTCCAGAGAAATCATTAAGGGTAGAGATCTCAACAAGTTCAAGATCAAGCACGATCCTTGGAGTGAAGAGAACCAAAATCTATAAGGTGGCAATCAACCGTTTATGATCCAGAATTTTCATATAAGTAGTATTTCAATACTTTTTTAAGAACGTGTTCAATTAGTTTTTGTTATTTTTTTACAATAATGTGAAAGAAAAAAAAATCCAAAAATGTGTTTAGGATAGATTCCTTTTTTAGCATGTTTTAGTATTTAACATGTCAAGGCTTTAGATATAGGTATGATATTCTCAATAACATGTTCATGCATTCATAAATTAATATGTAGATATAGGTTTTTTTTTTAATTAATTTGCTCGTATGATTTATATCAAGGTTTCATGCATCTCATAACATGTCCCTATATCCATAATTAAAACTTCTACATATTTTAGTATCAAATAAATCACATAAAATATGAAAAAATAAAAAATATTTTTTAAAAAAATAAATAAATTAAACCGTACACATGTGATCTTGGTCAAAACTAAATACCGTTCACATGTCATCTTGGTCAGATCTAAATCTTCACTATGCATGTTCATATGCCATGTAATTATTATAATTGTCTTGGTTGCTAGAATAGTAAATTGTTTATATTGGCTATTGTACTATAGAAATCTAATTTAGATTGGACGGGATGGGTGCCTAACACTTTCCCAATCTTTTCAATTTTTCTTTGAAATTTCATTATTTTTCTAAGTGCTCATTAACGATGAAGAGAAAATATTTACCTTAAAATACTTATGTTTTGTCTTGGTTGCCTACGCTTATTAGTAATAGGAAGAGAAAAGCCCATCATCCCAGAAACTCCGAAGCCCAAAAAAACAAATGGAAGCAGACCAGACCAGACGGGCTACAACTATAACGGTTTACACAACACAAACACAAACACAAACACATGACATGAGCAAATGAAATGAGTCTCAAAGCGGTGGCTCTCATCTCCTCCTTCTCCGGGGATAACAACGTTCGAGGCTCTATCCATTTTGTCCAGGAAACCAACGGTCTCACTCTCTCTCTGCTTTTTTTGTTGTGATATTCGATTTTACATAATTATATACATATATTTATATTTATTTATACTTATATATATATATATATATATATATATATAGGGTCAACAACAACAACCCATGTGAAAGGGAGGATAACAGGGCTCTCACCAGGCCTCCATGGCTTCCATATTCACGCCCTTGGTGACACCACTAATGGCTGCAACTCCACTGGTACTAATTCTATCTCTATGCTATGCTATATTATATTGCTATTTGGCTATTGTTAATACTAATAATAATGGGTTTTGTTTTGTTAGGCCCTCATTTCAATCCATTAAAGAAGGATCATGGATCTCCTATGGATAAAGTGCGTCACGCTGGTGATTTGGGTAACGTTGTTGCAGGCCCAGATGGTAATACTATATATATATGTGTGTGTGTGTGTGTGTGTGTGTGTGTGTTTCATTTCATGCACTTACACTACAGGAAATGAATCAATTGCCTTGTCATTAATTTTAAATCCCCTTCAGGTGTAGCTGAGGTTTCCATTAAAGACAACCAGGTAATCGAATTATATTTTATTTATGGCATCAAAACTTTTCTGCTTCTTTTCATTGGATTGTTGATCAAGTTGACAGTAGGTTAATAATAAGAAGGGAATGTGATGGTGATGTCCTAAAATTAATTCTGTATGATTTAACTAATATCTATAATGCTGTGTTACTCACAATGGGAATGGGGTGAATTTTATTCCTTTTGCTGTCATTATTATGGGTCTTAGTTTTACTTAAACTGTAGTGTTCTCTGAATATATAAAATTGTCCTCTCTCACTGACACTGTTACGTTCTGTAGATTCCGCTTGTTGGTCCTCATTCCATACTTGGGAGGGCAATTGTTGTGCATGCTGATCCTGATGATCTTGGTAGAGGTGAGAGAGTATATTTAATTTGCTTACATAGTGTTTGTTAACACGTGGGATCTACACGATTTTGGTAGAGTTATGTGTAGACACCACTGTCCCCAAAACTTAAGCCAGTTGGATGTGAAAAAAACTGAATATGAAAATTTGTGAAAATCTTTGCCAACACGGGTATGCTTCTTTTGCTTTAATTTTGTTGGGTGAAGTGAAGTATTCATTATTATTGAAGAATGAATACATTTATATTTGAAGGATTTTGAGTTTGTGATGGATAAAGATAATAACAAGCTCTAATTGCGGAAATTTTGGAAATGATCCGATAGTTTTGCTAAAATTAGAAACATGCTTCTTTTTCCCTTTCCAACTCGCCAATCTTGCTATTGTATTTTAAATTTTCCCTTCATGGTTCTGATGTATCTATTTTGAGGTATATCAACAGTGTTCTTACTTCTTAGTCTCTCCAACTTTGTGAAACTTGCTCTTTCATATCTCATGGTTATTAAGTATAATGGCTTCCTCAGTAATATTCCTAGTTTTTCAAAAAAATGTAATGTTTTAAAGTGAAGGCTAATTTTTGGTTGTAAGTCTCATTGTGAATAGAGTTTCTTCTTGTCATTCTCTTTGTGGTTAGGGTGCATGTCATGTGACCTAATTTTCATTAAGCATTACCATCATATTATAACTAGCTAATTTATAATGTTTTTTTTATACCTTGTTTAGAGATATTTTCTATGTTAGGTGGCACACCTGCTACATATTTTTCTGTATTCACCTGAACACATTATTACATTTGGGACTGTGCGTGTGAACCAATTAGCTATCAGATTTGGAATAAAATTTTATCCACAGGTTTAAGCATATAATGTTTGCACATTATATACGAATCCAAGAAGAATACTCCTCAAGTTGAGCCAGTGAAAACTCTTCCCCAGGATTGGTGTATTGGAATGTGAAAATCTTCCATTCTTGATTTTCTTACTCCTTATATTTTCTCTCTCTCTCTCTCTGGCCGATTTATCATATGTTTCTCAGATTGTGGCTAGATATCCCTTCTTTTTCTAATAATTGGTAACATATTTTACAATTAATGGTTAAGGTTGTGCCTGATCCAGATTGTAAGTTTCAGCCTATTGTAGGAATCCATTAGCTCTGGGTGTAACCTTCCTAGGATAGTTACTGATGCAGAAGCATAACCATAAACTATTTCAATATTTTATTTTGGATTTTCATTAGATAATTTTAGATTTTAATGTTTTTATTTGTTTAGTTTGAGTTGTGATAGGGAGTAAATTTCATGCTCTTAGATAAGGATTAGTTTAGTATTTGCATTAGTTTGGATTAGTATTTGAGTTAGATTAGGATTCGTTTTAGGGTTATTTATCTTTATCTTGTATTTTCCTGGAAGCTCTATATATCCAGATGGTTTATTTTGTATTATAATCAGAGGTTATTCGTGTAAAATTGTATTGTGTTTGGTGGTGATTCCAAACAACTCTTAGGTGGTGAAGCCTAATGTTTACCGTGGGACAAATCTAGGTGGGAAGC
This sequence comes from Quercus wislizeni, assembly GCA_023055345.1. Taxonomy (NCBI): domain Eukaryota; kingdom Viridiplantae; phylum Streptophyta; class Magnoliopsida; order Fagales; family Fagaceae; genus Quercus; species Quercus wislizeni. Next base: position 606,185 of record JALGQJ010000014.1, on the reverse strand, counting down.
CTAGGTTACATGCATGTATCTAGATGGATTTTCATCTTGAGAGTTTATGAAAGGTTATATTTGGAATTTTTTTGAGGAAAATATGAGAAAAGAAATTTTAGATGTTTATTATAGTCTAGATAGATAGATGCCTCCAGCCAGGGTGCCTCAATGGTAAGGAAGAGTGTTTGGGCTAACTGTAAACCCAGAAGTCTCTGGTTCGACTCTTAGTTGAGGCATTTCACAATTTACCCGATGCCTACTTAGTTGAGGTGTGTAGGCATCTATGGTTTTACCCCTCAGGGGTGGTCCCACTGTCTCATACCTTGAGGGGGTTCCTCGTCATCAAATTTTTTTTTTTTTTATACATAATCAATAATTTATTGCATAAAAAGGACATTGTGTTCACGATGGTGAACACTCTATTCTTAAAATGAATACAAATAACTCGAAAAGAGATCTGAACAGAAAGGAGAAAATCAAAAATGGAAGAACATTGTGCAAAACCCCAAATTCTAACCCATTGAAACAAAGTTCCAACTAATATAGGCTTCAAAAGATCTGTAGATCTCACAATATCTTCAAAAGTATGATTATCACATTCCTGCCAAATTAACCACATAAGACAAGCTAGAACTATATTCCAAATATTTGAAGAATGTTTCCCTAGCCAATTCCTCCATCCAAAAATAAGGGACGTTACTATCTTTGACATCACCCACTGGATCCCAAACATCAAAAAAATTTCACTCCACAAAACATAAGCATACTTACAATGGAGTAGAAGATGATCCATAGTTTTCTCATTACAACGGTATCCTCGTCATCAAAAAATAAAAAAAATAAAAATAGTCTAGATAGATGTTGGTAGCTGATATGAGCTGTATACCAATGGTTTACATGGGCATGGAATTATTATGTAGCTCTAACAATTTTTTTATTGGTAATTACACAGGCACCCAATTGGTGACACCCACAACCTTGCCGTCTCCACTTAATTTTATAAGGAAAGAAGGTGCCATTTGAGTTAGAGCTCATGGACATATAAAGTTTTGACATTTATGATAAGCCAAATGGGTGAGGTTATAATCTGATTCCTTCATTGAGGTTTTATTCTTCGGAGTTCACTTTGAAGGGTGATGTATGAAATGGAGGTCTTTTGTTGTAGGAAACAAGCTTAGACTCTGATCTGAATGGTAGTATTAAACAAAAATCAGGGAGATTCTATATGTTTCATGGAATCATAGTAGGAGAAGAGGAATGAACCCTATCTAGGACATAGCCCCTCCTTTTAAACAAAGGGTTTTTCATTGTTCCAAATGACAATCTTTTTATCACCCAAGAGAATGGGCCAGAAGATTTGTACTGATTGAAACAATTATATCCTTAAAAATTGCTTGCAAGTGTGGATTGTCCGGTACTTCTGTCTTGAAGAACCATGGTTCACTTGGTGGGATCAATAAAGTAAATATCAGTGAGAAACAGGTATAGAAATTTGATTGCATGAAACACTAATCACAAAAGTCTTCCTCTTCACTAAGGTTCACCGAATTAAGACAAAATTTAATGCAGGTGATAAAAAGACATGGGGGGAAACTCAAGCAACTCATTCTGTGAGCCATGAACGCTAAGAATTAAATAGAGGATTTGGGTCTTTAATTTGTATTAGGAATTGGGACAGTTTCAAGCATCACCTGAAGAACCCCCATAAATCTTTCCTATAACAACTCAAATTAAAGGGATGACTTTATAGATGCTTAGACTTTTTGGTGGCCTGTAGCTCTCTGCTTTGAATTTTTGTAGTAGGGAGACAGGTTTTTGGAAACATGCTCAAAGTGAAGAATTTTCATCCCTCCTTCATTATAACTCACAGAATGATGTGAGGTGGACACTAGGTTATTTAAAATTTCTAAAATATTTCCAAAAACTATAATTTTAATCGCCTAATCAGCCAGCTTCACTTTTTCTTACAATTTGTTACGTTCAGTAATTTGGTTAGCTATTTCTGTCTGAAAGTTCTTGTTCTCAAATAGCTGCCACTTTTTTTTATGTAAACATATATCTCATCACATTCTTGGAATCTCACTATTTAAACTTACTAATGCAACAGGTGGACATGAACTCAGCAAGAGTACTGGGAATGCCGGTGCAAGAGTTGGATGTGGTAAATATTTTTCCCTTAGCTTTATGTTTTTAGAGAGAATTTTGAAATGCAGTCAGCAAAGGGAATGCAATAGTGTAACCCAGCAGTTCCCATTGCACCTTTGTTTCATTTGAACTCTATTCATTATTCATAGGTAAAGAAGCCTAACGTTTATACACCAATTTTGGTCAGGTATCATTGGGCTTCAATCATCAGTTTAAGTTGGATTGCTTGCAAATAATCAATAGGTTCATGAAACATTCATGGATGCAATATGTAATTCTCCCGCAGAAGGGCCTTGGAAAGCATTTGGAATGTACATGATTATGAATAAAACTGAAATTACATTTTAAACTCTTTTTTTCTTATCTGTGAACCGTTTGGATTTGTGGGCATGATCATCTAAATTTATAGTTTGGTGTCTCTGGTAAACTGCCAAGTTCTTGTCTTTGCTACACCTTTATTTGCTTCCAACGCCTTGATCTATTACTTGTATGGCCACCAAGGCCGGATCTTGAGTCTCAACTCTCAATTAGCCTGACCCCATTGCAATTTTAGAGGAAGCTGGCGTCAGTTTTGCTGGACCTTTTTTTTTTCTTTCCTTCAAGTTGGAGGATTATTAATTTTGGACTTGGCTAAGTTCCTTATATGAATCTGTAATCATCTAACTCACTCTGTAGAGAGTGAGAGCATTTGGGCTCTTTTATTATCCGATATTCCAGTTGTTGTATAGTGATTGTAGAAGTATTTAACTATTTATAGGGAGCTTGACCAAAGCTATTCCTTTTGACATCATAGTAGTTGAAAAGAGATTTAGAATATTTATATATTTTTATTGTCCATTACCTTAGTATTCCAACATTTATCTATTTTCATTCTTATGTAAAATCATTTTCAACTAAGATAAACTAGTAAGTTACCATAAATAATGTTGTAATGTTTTAAGTAAAATGGTTTTGGAGAATGTTGTACATGTATTATAGCATAATTATTATAGAACTTTATTAGTAATTAGTTCACCATAAAAGGTAAAAAAATTATAAACTACACACGTATATCCATTATAATTATTCAATTGAAATAATAAGAAAAAAAAAAAACTTTGGAGGAATAATTGTTATGATATTTCCTTAAAAATGATATTATTTAAATTTGAGAAAAAGATGAGTTATTTTTTTATGATTTTTATTTTTATAATTGTTATATGTATATAAAAAGTTTTTTTAAATTGAAAATATATTAATTTTAAAAATTATTTCACCTATTAAAAAATAGCTATTATAATCATTTTAGAAATGATTTCTTTATTTTAAAGACTAACTATTCATAAAAAAAATGACTATTACTTATAATAAATATGACTGAACTAAAAAAAAACTAAACTGTAAAAATAACTATTACATTACAGTGTTTATTATAGTCTATCAAACATGCTTTAAATATCAAAAGACTCTCATTAATAATAAATAGACGAGTGACATATGCCCAACCTACTCAAATAGTCCAAGATCCATTTCCCTCAGTGGTGCTCTATTAAGTCACCAGATTTATCCTCGATCTACCATCCAAAAAGAGTGCATCTCATGAGATGAGCCATCAAGAGTTGCCATTCAAGAAGTTGTTTTGCGACTCACAGTAAACTTTTATTTTCTTTCAAGTTTTAGGCTGTGTTTGGTTGGAGTGAAAACAGGGAGGATGGAAAATAAATAGAGGAAAATAAGGTGAAAATTGTTGTTTTCCACTGTTTTGTTGGAGAAGGAAAATGGAGAAGATAGAAAACGCAGGAGAAAGTTTTCTCTCCCGAGCCCACATTTTTTATCCGCCCAAATCGAGAGGAAAGTGTGGAAAGAAAAGTGCTATGAAAGCACTTTTACACAAATATCCCGTTTCTTTCTCCTCTCACAGCTACAAACACAACCATCTTTCTCTCAAACATCTCTAAACTCAAGCATAATCAGATTATCAAAATACAAACTCAAAAACACAATTTTAAAATTAATCAAATCATAATACACACACACACACACACACACACACACACACACACACAAAAAAAAAAAAAAAAAAAGGAAAAAAGAAAGAAAGAAAGAAAGAAGACAAAAGACAGAAGCCATCTGACCCATCTAGACTGCGTTAGGGACGAAGATGAGCGACAGCTCCAGGCTGGGCCAACTGCTTTGGGATGAAGATAACCCATCTAAACTGCATTGGGGACGAATGTTCTGGAATTAAGTAAAAAAAAAAAAAACAGAGAGAGCAAGCTGAAGAAAAAGAAAGAATGAGAGCTGCTAGTGTTGGAACGTTCTTAAATGAGGGAGAAAAAGAAAATAAAAGAAGGGGGGATAGAGATAGGACAACGTGTGTGGAGAAAAAAAAAAAAAACCATATGGATGAAATGAAATGAGAGAAAGGAGAAATAATATAAAAAATAAAAAATCCTAATTGAGAAATATTACCATAATATTTTCACAGTAAATTTTAAGTAACAGAGTGTTATTAGTTAATATTAGTGAGTAAAAAAATAATTTCAATAGTGAGTTCAAATTAGAACTTGTAACAAATTTTCACATAAATTTTGTTGTGAAAGTATTGCGAAAAATATTATGAACGTAACACTTCTCATTGAAAAATATAATTGTTGGTAAATTTTATATTATTTAATGAGTACAAATAAATCTATTTCTTACTTATTATGTAACAAGAATATAATAGTCGATTTATATAAATTACATTTTCTATTCTCCCACTTTTCTTTTCAACCAAACAAAAAAGTTTTTCACCCTTACACTTTTTCATCCCTCCAACCAAACACACACACACATGAGGGAAAACTAAATATTTTTTATCTTCCTATTTTTTCATCCTCCCACTAATTTTTCATCCGCCCACTTTTCCACTCCTCCAACCTAACGGACCCTTAAGAAATGGGTGAGACCCATCGAGATTGATTGACGAGATGTTGTCAGTTGTTACCCCATAATCATAGTTTATCCCTCAGCCTATTACTATAAAGGTAGAGGGTACTTTAGGGGTTGATAGCAAATAGGATTTGAACCATTGAACAATTAACTAGAAAGGTGGGGAAAAGAATTTCAACAAAAACAAAATCATTCTAACAATAACATTTCTGATGGCAATCTTAAATTTGAATACGACTTGATGCTGTTAAAGAACGGAATTAGTGCTTGTGCAGGTCTCCACTATCCCTTTTCACCACCAGAGTGAAACAAGCCTAGAGGGAGCCATTGCACATTTATTCACAACACTGGCATCCACGTATTAGCAAAAGCATTAGGTATGCAACGTACCATAAAATTTCATTATAAAACCAGATATTCGTAAATGCAACTAACAGTAAATTAGTTCAACCTAAAGGATTGTCACCAATCACAACACACTCCCATATAGTTGTTAGATTGCAGAGCAGGATTAATTGACTGCTATCAGTAGATAAATTTCCTATGTAGCAGTCACCTTGACAGGAAGACTTCGATTACACATGGTTGCAAAATGAGAGAATCGAGCATAGAGCTCTACCCTCTCAACCATGTGTTTCTGTATGATGAGTTGTCACGCAGAGAGGCATCGTGGGGCTTGTACTCCATAACATAGCCGTGGGGAAGCTTTAAGTGCCGTTTAATAGCATCTCTGAGAGCCATTACAGCCTGATACAAAGCAAACCAAGGTCAAGGTATTACATAAGTATTTTGTGCATGTAAAGTGCATGTCTGTGTCGAGAGAGATTATAAAATCACCAACCTGGTGATCAGATGCATTGCGGTTCCACACACTCAATATATCCTCATTGAAACGAATGCTTAGTACTGCACCACATATGTTATCTCCATAATCAAGTTGGTCACCCACTAATGCAAGAACCTGCACAGGTAGGCAGGACTAACTTACAAAACAAAGGACAAGTCAATTTAAACCAAGGGTCCTAAAATCCCTAAAAGGGGTGGCATGTAGTAGAAATTAGGCTTAGATCTCCCAAGGAGGATACTGTTTTTTAGTAAGTAATTTATTTTATAGCATTATGAGCTACCTCATGTTTGGAAAAACACAAGTTAGCCTAAAAACATAGATCAACAATTACAAGCAAACGAAAGTGAATAAATTCTGTGACAGTATTACTATCACTCAACCCCAAGACATCTGCCACTCTCTTGGCTGTCTAAGAAAGAATCTCTTTATCTGGGATTCTGAAACCACCACATTCTCAAAGGTATGATTGTTGTGTTCCCCCCACAATAACCAAATCAAACACAAGGGGCTAAAGTCCATACCATAGGTGAGTGTTTACCAAACTAGTTTCGCTAGCCAACTAGGAGATCCCCACAGTTTTTGGCATGACCCATTGAACCCAATTAGCCCAAGAACTTAAAATATATATATTATTGAAAAGAAAAAACAATGCAATCCAAGTACACAGCAAGTGTACTTTAATTGCTACAATACATCATCTAAAGGCACATAAATCCAAAAATTACACCTAATCAGAAAAGGAATGACCACTTAAGGGAGTCATCCACTAGTACATAGGTGTGCGTGTGTGTGTGTAATAAATATTCCAAAGGTGCTCATTCTACCCCTTCAAAAGTATTCTTCCATTCTCTCCAAATAGTCCATATGATGCATAAAAGAATCACATTATAAATATCTACACTTCGATGTCTGTGAAAAGCCCCTTTCCACCAAGCTAACAAATCCACAACTCTCTTATGGCATAACCCATTGAATTCCAAACAAACAAAACACCAATGATGATAGATTATACAGAAAACCACAAAGAATGAGCATGTGGTCTATGAACTCCCCATTCTTGCCCATGAAACACCACACGGAAAATAACAAAGAATGAGCAAGTGGTCTATGAACTCCCCATTCTTGCCCATGAAACACCACTCTTCTAAACAAATCTTCTTTGGAAGATTACCCATGGTAAGGAATTTCACTCAAGCATTTGTCTACGAAAAATATAGAAAAAAAATTATGGCAACCTTATTGCCCCGAATACTTCTCCATGGAAATTATTGAGGATTCCCATTAGAGAGAACCCTGCAAAAAGATTTTAACTCAAACGTACCAGTCCTTGTTGGTATTGAGCAAATCCTATCTTCTCCATCCCTTTCAATCTTAATAGAATAGTTAAGATCAATAACATCCGAATAGTAAATAACATCCGATTTGAACGAAATTTGACATGCACGTTAAGAACATAAGGAACATGCATCTAAAAGTTAGATTTTCAAAATTCACACCCAATAAAAGATATATGAGCAATTTGAAGGTTTCTCTTCAAACTAGTTTGTAGAGAAACCTTGTTCTAAAAGTAATATGCCAATGAATAACGTCAATATTCCAGGGCAAATCCTCCACCACATAGGCTTCTATAGACTGGGCTATGCAAAAAAGTTTTAAAATACAATGGCCATTCCAAACTTCAAATCTGATGAACCTCAAGAAATTTGGCCAACCATTTCTAAGATGCTTCCAAAGACTACACCATGTGGTTCATAAAGCATACCTAAAACCCATCCGCTGCAATCACTCTCACATTTTCTATCAACTACTGCTCTCCATAATGTCTCTTTCTCTTAGCCATAACCATTTCCCCAATAAAGCATGGTTAAAACATAAAAAACATTTAATACCCAAGTCTCCATATAGCATTTGCTGACAAATTGTCATCCAATTAACCAAATGGAATTTAAAATCATATGCATACTTTTAGGAGAAGAAAATAACCATAAGACTTATCAATTTATACTGGCTAGGATTCACAGAACTTAGTGTACAATATAAGGTAGGTGATTGAGTTCAAAAGCCAAGTCAAATTTTGAAGACATGAGACCAAGCTCAAACTGACTAAATTATGTTTACAAGGCTTTATGCCCTTGAGAAGCACTGCAAAAAGAGCACTCACATACTTTTTGGTGCAGAAAGGGGCTTATAGGTTTTACTGAGATCAATTGTGGCTTGGCTTTACAGACCAGCATGTAGAATATTAGGTAGGGACTGGGTTCAGAATGCCAAATCAGAATTTGAAGCCATGAGACACAAACTCAAAATTACTAGATTGTCTCTATTCTAACCAGAATTTTACTCATCGTTTTTATATCATATCAGGCAGGGCTAACCTATAGCAGACCAACAATTCCACATACCCAACAATAATTACAACCTTTAAGGGGTTTTCTCAGAACTGTAAAATGACTTGATAAATTCAGTTTAATTTTGTGCAACCATATTAAAAATAACATTAAAATTCTAGTTTCGTGATTGACAAAATTTTAATTTATGTATGGAATATATGTAGCCTACATTGGGGCAATGGTTTTCTTAGCCATACATGTATTGTATGAAAATACAAGATAGGATTTGAAATGAAAGAAATTTGCTTAAAGATAGTGTGACCCCTATTGATGAAAAGACAAGGGAAAATCATTTGAGATGGCTTGGTTTGATCATGTGCAGAGGTGAACAAGTAAGAGACAAAGAAGGAGTGAGTTGATTCACATAGAGAGAACAAAAAAAAGGTAACCAAAGATCTAAAACAACATTAGAACTAAGGGGTTTATGGTTAACTGCACGTGTGCAAACAGGCTTCTCAAACCAATGCCCTCTTTTTAAATTTCATGATAATTTCAGTTAGCTGAAACCACTGCTGCTTATATGTAAAAACTTTTCATCATCACCATTCTATATGCACTATGTAAAATGACACACAGCCAAGAACTTCCTAAGTAATGAAACTTTCCTAAAAAAACTGGAACGAAGGTCCAAAGATCAATTTCAGTAATTGGCAAAATCAACAATTTTCATTTGATAAATAGCAATTGCCAAGATAAAAAATTGAAGCCACTCAATTCTAAGTACATCATATTTTCAATAAAACAGCCTAAATGCGTGAAAGTGACACATATCAAATTTGAAAGTGACACATATCAAATTTATGAAATAGCTCAAATGAAATAAAATGTTGAAAACACCCAATATGAACTTATGATAGGACTTGTGGCAACAAGTCAGAAACTATCAAATAAAAGAGAAAGAAATTAACTACGAATATGAATCATCGCAAACTTGAAACTACACACTTACGGAGATAAAAAATAAATAAATAAATAAATAAAGAAGTAATTTAAGCCTTTCCCCTTACCAGATCTTCCCAAAAGCGACCTGAGACAACTTTTTTGAATCGTATTATCCACTTACCGCCATTACAATTAGCAGAGTCCTGAGAAACAACAAAGTTTATTTAACTAGTGAGTACTGTTGATAAATTCACCTTTGTAAGTCCTAACTAATCACATAAAAAATGAGGCAAGTGTGGCTGAGGCTGAGCTTATGAAGTTTACAAATGGAGTTCTTCATTGGAATGTAAGTTTCTTTAGGGGCTGTACATAATAGGGAATTGGAGGCTATGTTGAGCTTCATGGATACCATATATGGAACTTCTATAAAGGGAATTGGGGAGGATAAATGAGCTGGAAACCAGATAGAACTAGGCGGTTTATGGTTAATGCTTATTATTGTCTGCTACCGGGCTCTAATGATTTATGCTTTCCTTGGAAAAGCATATGGAAGCAAAAGATCCCCTCTCGAGTGGCTTTCTTTGTTTGGACTACAGCTTGGGGGAAATGTTTGACAATTGATAATTTAAGAAAAATGAAGGTTTGGATATTGGATTGGTGTTATACGTGCAAGTGTAATGGTGAATCAATTGACTATCTTTTCCTTCATTGTCCAATTGCCATGGACTTGTGGTCTATGGTTTTGGGCTTATTTGGAGTAAGTTGGGTTATGCCAAAGTTGTGGGGCTCCTAGCTTGTAGTTTGGTCATCATCGGAACAGTCATATATGGATAATCGTTCCCCATTGTCTCACGTGGTCTCTTTGGAGGGAAAGAAATAGTAGGTGCTTTGAAGATAATGAGAGATTCATTTCAGACCTCAAGTTATTTTTCATTAGAACGTTAGTAGATTGGCTGTCTACTTTGCAAAACCAATCTTACTCTTCCTTTCTTGATTTCTAGATTTTTGTAATTTTTGTACTTGATTTCTTTGACCCCTATACACTTCCTGTGTACTAGAGCATCCTTTTTATATATCAATAAATCTTATTACTTTAAAAAAAAAAAACATATAAAAAGAGAAAAAAGAAGGAACATCTTAATTCAGGCTTAGTCCTTAGAAATTTACCTCCCATAGAGGGCGGATTCCATCCTTGAAAAGATGCAAATCTGTTGGGCTTGGCAAAGAAGAGGGGCGGGCCAAGTGGCAATAGCAGACCCAAAAACCTTCAACCTAGCCACACATAATGTTCAGAGTGCTAACGAAGACAATGATCAAAGAAAGTGAACTTCAAAATGAGGTAACAATTCAAACTAATCTGGTATATGCCAAGAACTTACCGTACTAAATTCCACAATTTTCTTTATATTGTCCTCATATGATGTTTGCGTTCGAACTCCAGGGGTTCGACGAGTGTACCAAAAAACAAACTTGTACTGGTCATAAAGACAAAAAAATAAGTGTTAATAAACCATTGTGATTATAAATTTTCTAAAACAGCTTTAAATTTTAGACAATAAAAGAATAATGAAACCACATATAGCATTTCATGCTAAAATTTAAATTCAGTCAAACCTTATAGAATAAATTTCACCCCTCCAATAATTTGAAAAGTTCGTGAAACTGTTGTCAATCTAGGTCTCTAAGTTAACCAGAATTTAATATGCATACAGGAAAAAGCAATGAGAGGCCACCTCAGTTGCCTCACACAATTAAGGGATAGAAGACCCTTCAAAGCCTGATCTAGATAAAGCTCCCATCAGGGATAGAAGCAAAAACTTTTTTCCCCACCCAAAGACATGCAAGCCTCTATGAGGGTAAAAATGTTCCTTTTCAGTATTCAGCTTCACATAATTGAGGAAGGTAGAAAAGAATATTTAAGTTCCCAATGAAAATGAGCTGGAAGCAACTACTCCTTGACCCTATGGTGTTACATATAATATATTAAAAAAAAAAAAAAATTTGTAGAATGGAATTCATTGCACTGTACTTAGATTCATAAAGTTAATGGACAAATATTATTTTGATAAAAAATCAATGCCAGGTTAATTATCAAGAAATGTCAATTTTACTCCTCGTTTTTATATCATATCAGGCAGGGCTAACCTATAGCAGACCACCAATTCCACATACCCATACAATAATTACAACCTTTAAGGGTTTTCTCAGAACTGTAAAACGATTTGATAAATTCAATTTAATTTTGTAGAACCATATTAAAAATGACATTAAAATTCTAGTTCCATGATTAAAGAAATTTTAATTTATGTATGGAATATATGTAGCCTACATTGGGGGCAATGGTTTTTTTAGCCATACATATTGTATGAAAATACAAGATAGGATTTGAAACGAAAGAAATTCGCTTAAAGACAAGGGAAAATCATTTGAGATGGCTTGGTTTGATCATGTGTAGAGGTGAACAAGTAACGGACAAGTAAGAAAGAGTGAGTTGATTCACATAGAGAGAACAAAAAAAAGGTAACCGAAGATCTAAAACAACATTAGTAGAAGTAGTAAAACAGGAAAAATAAATAAATATAAATATATATATACACACATTCCGACTAAGGAATCGATAGAGAGTATGATTTTGGATATGATAGAATGACAGAAAAGAATACATAAGACTAATCCTGATTAGTGAGTGGATGATTCATAGTTGATAGCTAGATGTAGCAAACCTCATGTCGTCGTCTATCACCATTCCAACTCACAAAGATAGTAAGTTTCAATTCAAAGCTTCCAATCCAATTTCAACTTCAAGTTTAAGCTTTATTTTCCTAATTGTTCAAATAAGCCAGCATTCACGTAACCTAACTCACATTCTTTCAAAACCAAGTAACCAACAATTCAATTCAGTCCTATTTCTCTATCTATCTCTCACTTAAATCACAGATACTACAAACTATATTTGATCCATCAGAGATTGTTTAAATAGATTCTTAAATTTCTAAAATCAAATTATTCTTAGAGCCTCGCAGTTCTAGTATTAATAAATTAAGAATCAAACAGAGTTTACAGTGAATTTAGAGAGAGAGAGAGAGAGAGAGAGAGAGAGAGAGAGAGACCTTGAGGGGATGAAGACCAGCTCTGAGGTCGCGAGCTTGGCGTTCACGGACATCTTCGCCTTCTTTGTTGTTATTGTTGCTATCAACAGTGGCTGACCATGAAGAAGAAGAAGATTCCAGAATTGGCTGGGAGTTATCACCGTTGTTACCATTGTTGTTGTTATTGTTGCTATCTGATTCTTTCTTCTCTACTACCAACTCCATTGTCAACTTCTTCTTTTCAAAAGCCCTAGTTTTCTCTCTCTCTCTCTCCACCCAGACTGAAACCAAGAAAGAAACAAGTGAAAAAACAACAAAAATACGTTGTACACTGCAGCCTTTCGTTTTTTTTATTTTTGGGTTGGGCGAATGAGATTCTCTTATATACTTCTCGCTTACGGGGATGGAAGTTTCCGACCCGACCCGGTCCCTATTATTGAATGAACAAAAGTTTCACTCCAAATAAAATATATTTAGGCAGGGCAGTGATCTGTCAGTGTATCTAAGAATTAGGCATTTTAGATATATATCATTGTCAATTTTTTAAAAACTTTTTCTCATATCTCTGTGTGTGTTAAGAATATTTAAAAGAAAAAATAGTGGATTAATCCTACATTGGAAACTGAGTGTGAGTTAAGCCCTTTTGAATATATATTACCGTCACTTTCTTTAAGACATTCTCTCATCTTTTCGTGCGTGTTAAAAATACTTAATATTCTTATAAAAACAAATGTAGGGTTTGTGGAAGGTGAGTTAAAACTTGTCACTTAGCACTATTCTATCTCAATGCTTGTTGTGAAATTATTGTATCCCTCTCCATCAAACAAAAATTACTTGTTTGTTTTTGTCTTTCCCTCAAAAAGAAAATAAAAATACTTATTCGTAACCCACGTAAATCTAATCAAAACTATCATAATAATTAGTGAGTCACTTGAAATTTTAAATTAAATTAACTATAGTAACACATAGAGACTAGAGAGTCAACCTTTTTTATTTTTTAAGAAAAATAGGGTCTCTTTTTTTTTTTTTTTGAGAAACAAAGAATCTCTTGATGCAAGGATAGTATGTACTTTTCACATCACATCATATACTATATAATAAAAATTTGGCTTAAAAGTCATTATTGCACTAAGTAAGTAACATGTTTAATTACCAAGTGGTTACACCAAATTACTACAATTTTATAAGTAGAATTAAGGGCCTAATTGTTCCTATCAACTTTTTCTCTATTGCTTTATAAATTCTTTGGATAGACACAAAAACTTAACTATTAATTGTCATTGATTATAAAAAAAAATTGGCTAATTGCAACTTATCCAAGTTGGCCAAAATTTAAGTTGCTTACCAATAGTTTGAAATTTGGCACTTTACCCACCTGAGGTTGGTTCAGTTAGGGTTTTGTAATCAACCTTTGTTAAAAATGAGACCAAAAATATGTATTTTTGCTCTCTTTTATGTTTCTCTCCTCTTAAAACATACAAAACATATTCTTTTATATTTTTTATGTTTTGAGAAGAGAGAAAATTAAAGAGAGCAAAGACACATATTTAACCCCATTTTTTAATATATGTGGGTTACAGAACCCTAACTAAACTAACCTCATGTGGGTAAAGTATGGAATTTCAAACCATAGATAGGCAACTTAAATTTCGGTCAAACCACAAGTGGATAAGTTGTAATCAACCCAAAAATTCCTTTAAAAAATTCACTAAATAATGGATACAACCTAAACATTCTAGTGACATATAATGTATAATCAAAATTAATTTTTCAAATATAATTAATGACGTATAATACAATCAAAATTAATTTCCAAAATATTATATGACTTATAATTTACATTTTTTTTTTTGTAAGTACTAATAATTTACATTTTTGAACTCATATTGGAAACATATAATACATTACATAATCAAAACTAAGCTCTAAAATATTAAAACACATAATAAGTATTATGCATGAACCATAAAAATAATTTATTGGGTAGTACATAGTACACAAAACTCTCACTTTTACGGGGTCTAAAAAAAGTTATGATAGGCAACTTTAGCACTAATTTTTTGAAGAGATTGATCGAACTTGAACCTGTGACTTGTGGATTTTGGTGGAAGGCATTTACCATCTTACCAAGGTCCTCATCAAAATGAACTAGCATCATACACATGGCTTTAAAAACCGAACCGAATCGGCTGGTCAAACCAGTTCAAACAAAAACCGAGCACCAATCTGGTCAATAAAAACTCTAAAATTGGTAAAAATTGAGAACCGGGAACAAAAATGGTTCTTTAACCATACCAATTTTTAAAACCATGGTGTACACATGTATTACACAATTGTAAGAGATCACGCACTTAGCCCATTTAATGAAGTTGGGCCAAACCTGTGTGAATAGTTGGAGTTGTGTTGGTGCCTTTAAAAAAAAGGAACTTGCCATCTCTTTTTCTTTTTTTTAGATTTTGTTTTTAACTTATTTGAAGGTTTTTTTTTTTTTTTTTTTTACACACACACACACACACACACATATATATATATATGAAAAAAAAATGCATCAAACAAAGCATAAGAGACAAAAATGCATCAAACACAACATGACATTTTGATATTCAAACAAACATCCCTAACTAAAATAGAAACAAACAAACTTTATGCTAAACAACAATATTGAAAACCGAATTGTGGCAAACAGCTTATGGAATGAAGCAACGTTGGGATACTTGCTTCTTCTTGGTCCATTAAGGATGTTTGGGCTCCAATCTTCTAATCTTGAGAGTTGGAACTTGATAGGCTTGAACCTTGATGGAGACTTCTTGATCTATTGGTCTTATTGGAACTCTTGACACTTCATTTTTATCGTTAACACTTTAAGATTTGTTTTACATGGAGAATTTAGAAATCCAATTATCAAAATTATTATTTAACCCTTGAGATGTCAAAAGATCATTTTCCCCCAAATGAGGTTAAATGTAAGTTATAAAATTGGGTGTTAGCACACGGGACAACTAGAGGTGACAATTTGTGTTAGCGAGTTATGTCAAGATTAGGGTATTTGAATGGATAGCTCAATCCTGACCCAATCTCTTTAATAATCATGTCAAATCCCCTTAATCCTAACATAATATGTTTATAAATCGAGTTAACATGACGTGACATAACCTATTTCAACTCGTTTAATAAACAATCTAGGCTTGAACCTTGATGGAGACTCCTTGATCCATTGTTCTGATTGGAACTCTTGACACTTCATTTTAATCTTTAAGACTTCAAGATTTTTTTTACATGGAGAATTTAGAAATCCAATTATCAAAATTATTATTCAACGCTTGAGATGTCAAAAGATCATTTTGCCCCCAATTGAGGTTAAATGTAAATTATAAAATTGGGTGTCAGTACACGAGACAACTAGGGGTGACCATTTGTGTTAGCGTGTCATATTGAGGTACAGGTATTTGAATACATAGCTCAACCCTGACCCAATCCATTTAATAATCATGTAAACTCTCCTCAATCCTAAAATAACATATTTATATAATGGGTTGACGTGACATAGCCTATTTCAACTCATTTAAGAGACAATCTAGGAAAAATAAAGCAAAATGAGATTTTGTTTTTTTCTTTGTTTTAGGTAAAAGGGCTAGGGACTTTAGACTTTTGATAATTAATTTATCAATATAACCAATAATTTTTTTAATTACTCCATTATATTTAAAATTCAAATTTATGTTAGATAAAAAAATACATTTATTTACATTAATCGGGTTATTTTAGGTTGATTGTGGGTTAATCAAGTCAATAGAAAATTGACCCATTTATTAATTGTGTTAAAGCATATTGACCTATACAAACACATTTACAATAAACACTAACCCATAAAAATTCTCTTCGTGTTTAGGGATGCAGGTATGGAGACATGGTCTACCAACCAATAACGACCAATAAATAGATGCCACCTATTTTTTTTAAAAATGACTCAACCTATTGAGCCATAAAACCAACTTGATATTTAAACAAACTAACCCAAATGCATTTTAGTTCTAAACTTCTAATCCTAAATTAATTTATCCGCTTCTCACCTAATTTTCTGAAACCCAAAATTTTCTTTAATCCACTCAGCTCTCTTATCTCTCCCTTCCCACATCATTGAAGGAGTCTTTCTTTGCATGAATGATCTTATGCTAGATATAAGCATTATAGTAGATTTGCAAGACTAGCTCTCTGAGATTTTGAACTAACTTGGTTTTTGGGCCTAATTTTTATAGGTTCATTTCCTTCTTTTCCCATGGATGAGTAGTGAGTACATAATCTCAAAGGCTATGGCTGAAGTGGTTGCCAAATTTCAAACACCATCATTGCAAGTAACTATGGCTGACCAAAATATGTTACAAAGACTCATTTCACTTTTCAATATTTCATTTTCTTGCTTTGTTTTGTCTCTATGTAATTTATAAATATGGTGTCTTCTACCTATTTGATAAAAGACCAAGATGAGAAAGAATTAAAAGAATGAAATTTTTATGTGTTATTTTCTTTGTATCGAATTTATAAATATAAAAAAGTTGACTTTTTATGAGTTTGTGGTTTGCCTTTGTGTTAAAACTCATTTTGCCTCCCTTGTGTGTGCATGTGTGTGTGCGCACGTGTTTGTTTGTTTCTAAAAAATAAAAAGTTTATAACTATAGTTCCCTTTAACTATTTGATAAAAATCCAAAATGTGAAAATAGTATTAAAAAAAATGAATTATTTCTTACGAGTTAATAATTTATACACAGACACACACCATTCTCACCACTGTTGTTATTTAATATGCTTTTGATTTGAGTTTCTTTATAAATAAATAATATAAAAAGTATTGTAGCATTTTTAATCATAGATTAAGTCAATGAAGAAGACTTTCAAGATATTGAAAATTTGCTTGGAATGGTGGTACACAGTGAGAATGAATCATATAAACTGTATATGCATGTTCGAAAGAAGGATTCCCATGAGATAGTAATCATTTGGATGTTAAGAAGTTCAAAATTACAAACTAGGACTGGTTAGAAAGCTAATATCTAGTTTGCAATGACAAATGATCACTAGAATGTTACTCACTTCAATCATAATCATAGTCATGAGCTTGCAAAGCCAGAAGAAATATCGTTTCTAATGTCAAATTGAAAAATAACTAATGCTAAGTTATGTGTGATAAAAACTTCAAAGGAAGCAGGTATAAGAACAATAAGTGCACGTACCTATTTAGTTAAGGAAGTTGAAGGGTTTGGAATTGTTGGATTTATAAAAGGAGATTGTTATAATGTGGTGAACAAGCAGACTTTAATCAATGCTAAGGCTAGGGATGCTCAAAAGTTTAGTATGTCTTTTTATACAAAAGTAAGCATAAGATAAAATGGTAAACAATATAATTTTTTTCTAAAGGATGAGAAGGCATAGCAATATATATATATATATATATATATATATATATATATATATACATATAAATATATAAAAGGAAATATAATATTACATTTACTATAAATAGACCTATTTTCATTACCTTCAAAATACAAAAGACATTTCCTGTAGCTTTTAATTCTTTGACCATTAGTCCAAATTTGATTAATCTTCCGTATTGAATACATATAAAAAATCTTTAAAGTCAAATAGTTTTTGTTGAAGATTGGTTGTCTAAAACCATTGGAGAAATAATTTTACACAATTAGAAATAGACATTTTCAATTATTGTTGACAAAGTAATAACCATTAACACAATAAATAAACAAGTAACCAATTGTTCAGAAAAGTCTCATTGGGATTAATGCTTAGTTGAAAATACACATAATGCTTGGGATTATTGCTTATTTGAAATTATAAATAGTACTAGACAATGCAACTTATATCAAGAAAATGATGCATCAATAAAACATCACTTAGAAACCAAAGAAAAAAAGCTAAAGAAGAAATGGAAACAAAAACAAGTTTGTACCCATTACAACATTGTTTTCCTAATAGAACACATTCCTTCTGAATTTGATATACTTGACAAGCCAACACATTGCATGGCTTTGGTTCCCATTGTAAGATTTGTACCCCCTTTAGTTGACATATTGACATGTCAATTCCTTCTGCGAAGACAGGGTGCATGGTACTTAATCTCCCTAAAAACGATTTACACTTAAACCGAGCGTGAGCCTGAAAGTATGCGGTGTTTTTTAAAAAGAAGCAAATGAGTCGTCACCTGGTCTAGGAACTAAAGAAATGACTCCATGAAGGTCTGGAGTTAGGGTACAAGGAGGTTAAGCACCCCAAGCCTGTCTAGCCGTAGCTGGCCTTCATATATCGTTGCTTGATTTGAATAGTAGGTAGATTTATCCTAGAAGTTCAAAAGTGTGCACTTGTGTCTAGTCTTTGGTGTAATCTACGAGTCATGTGTGACAAAATATGGAAAGCGGTATAGACATGTAAACATGAAAGCATAGAGGTAGTCATGGAAAAGAAAATTGATTCATGGCAATCAACTCAAAGAAACAAGGCATGACATGGAAGACATCATGATAAGACAAACAAGTGTGTGGATGTGTACATCCGATCATGCATGTATGCAGGTACGTGCATGTGGATACCAAACAGAGTTGCGAGTCTTATGAGGAGAAATTATTAATTGAAGTAGAATCACCATTAAATCATGTGTTTTTTCCCTTTATTAGACTTAAGTTGTCCTGATTTGACATTAAGAGCTTATTGACTTTTAAGGCTTAACAAAGATTTGATTGATTAGGGTTTGATTAACTTCACTTTTAATGTTACCAATTATATTCAAGTCAATTACCTTAATTAAAATCTTCCTTGCAATGCTTTCCTTATATGTGAATAGCTAATTAGGTTCAAGTGAATTTAATGCTAAATAACTATTGAATTTGAGTTTAGAAAGTATTTAAGTCTTTTATATTTGAAATGTTTGCCTTATTTACCTCTAAGACTTTTAGTTGCCTTATTGAGTTTGAATTATAATTAAAGATTGGAAGAGAGAGAAGGCAGAGAATGGATTAGGGTTTGGAGATAGAAAATGAAACAAATAAATGTTTTTGGTATTTTATAATTAATGTCAAAAAAGAAAGGAAACGAAGACAAATAGAATATGTTGGTGCAAACATAATAATAATGGAAATAACATAAAGAGAACCTGAATAATATTTCCAAATATTATTAAATTGAAGAGAAAAAAATACACAACACTATTTGGACTAAGGCGCGACACTCGCTTTCTTTAAGAAGATTCAAGCCCTTGGTTGGCTAAACTTTGTAACTGATGCAGACCTTCTTTGACTTGTCTCCCCCAAGATACAATAGCCCAACAAATGTCGTATGACTAGAACAACCTCTACACAAAGTATTCAAGCCCAAAGCTCCACCAAAAAGAACACTCTTCTTTGCCAAGAACCTCTCTATTTTTTAGTGTATAAGAATGCTTGCAATTGCTGGATTTTTGGTGTTAACATTGTGACTGGTATTAAGTCTGGATGAGTCTATTTATAGGCTCAATGTGCCTCATGAATTTACTACCCAACTTAATCTGATTAATTATGTCCATTATTCTGATATAGTGGGTGTTACAAGATTAATTGTTGGACATAAATCTGATGGGCTAGAGTTACACAATTAAATGGATGAGATAATGAGTTTCTGAAGAGTAAATAAGCCCAACAACTAATCCATTAAGTGGGTGAATAGCTCTTCATTTTTCCATAATAAAAAAGGTAATTTACTCACCAATAAATATGGAAATTAATATAAATGTATCTAGCCCACAAATTGCTACAATACATATCAACCTATTAATCACCACAATTAAAAAGAATAAAAAGTCTCTCTCATTTTCAATATAGGATTAAACATTTTCACTAACTCCTCATCTTCCATATTAACTCCCACATCTTTACATTTATATTGTCATATAAATCCATTTTAATTAATTAATATTAAAATGCTCCAACAGAGTATACACATTAATGACAAGTAAAAGCAGTTAAGGAAAGATAATAAAATATGACACTAATGACAAATGAAACAAAAAAGGCAAGAAATCTGATTAAGCTCAAATTGGCGTATGCCATAAGAAAGATGCATACGCACTTTTCTACTAGCGTATGCAATTGAGACTCAATGCTGATTTCTAGAAAACAACCAAAACAAGAACCTTAGCTGCCGGAGAAGTGCATCCGCTAAGACATCGACACATACGCATCTTGAGGCAGATTAGGGTTCTTATATGCTCTTAACACAAACAATAGAAATGAATAAAATTAAAGACATGGTATGAAATATGTACATGCGAAACATTGTATTAAGGCTTAAAAACAACAAAAGCATAATAGAAACAAAAATTGAGGAGAATATGGGTCATGGAAAAGATCCACATCTCCTTCTCATAGCACTTACAGTGATGTAGTTTCAACCGGCCCCTCGGGTGAAATCGATTACCACAATTGTATGTATGGGAGGATGAATTGAGTGACCTAAGGTTTGCTAAGAGGCCTTAAGTAGTATGATTGCAAACTTGAACCAAACTAGATTTCGAGTATGGATGAGAAAGAGATTACTTTCAAATCAACAAGGATCTAAAGATCAACCTAATGCTCAACCCTTTTTTTTTTCCTTTCTAGCCGTAAAACTCTAGGTTTGAGTATTATCAAAGAATTTTGGCAGAGTTTCGATAAGGCTTAATTTTCTAACCCCCTTTGGATTTGGAAATGGGGGTATTTATAGTGGAAATGGGTAGCTAGGGTTTGATGACATGTTTGGGCAACCAATTTTCTGTACAAAGAGGGTGTATGTCATAGATTGAGTGCATACACATTAAATACTTGATGTACTCACTCTTTGTAAGTCTAGGCCAAATTAGGTCAAAAAATTGTCTTTTGAGTTTTAGGCTTTCTACATATTTTCATTATTGGGCTCAAACTAAGACTGTATTAGGTCATGTTTAAGCTTGTCATCCTTATTATGTCCCACACATGATGCTGATCATTTTGGTAGCAATTTGATTTCTTGTCATTGAAATTTGGGCTCGAGGGACTTGGATATAAGTCGAAACGAAATGGAGTGTCTACACTTGCCCCTGCCCCCCCCCCCCCAAACCACACACACACACACACACACACACACTCACACATATTTAAAAGTTAAGACCTACTCTAAAGTAGTGGTAGCAATAAGTGTATAGTAATAAATGTGACATTCTTATCACATAACAAAAATAACCTCTTCTTTTTCACTTTGAACTTCATTCAAGGCCATAAGAAAATACAAGGTGGGTGAGTTCTTCTTTGGTTACATATTGACCAATTAATTGCCATATTGTTTTCACCAAATAGGACTATCTACATAAGCATAACTACAAGAATATGTCTTCCAGTATGCAGGATATAAAGCAACTCCATTCACAGCATGATAGCAAAATAAGAAGACCAAAACAAACTAATATGTCGAAACATTTATGTGTATCACAACTATTTTTACAAGAACATAAAAGTAAAGTATTTGCTTTTTGTGCCTTCTTCAAACTGAGACTCCTTTTTAATTTGACAACTACAACAACAAAATCAATTTGATCAACCTAAAATGAGAACCCCATTAATAGAAAAATGCAAACAAGTTTCTTGCTTTGTCATCAAAATCATCACAAATAGCTGTTCATATCTCACACACATTAAAAGTTTTAAACCCATCTAAGAACACCAACAAATAAAACCCAAGATTCAAAATATCATAATTTTTTTTATAAGTTTGTTGTAGTTAGAAACATCACATGTGCCAATCAGTTGAGTTACAAGGCTACAATGAGTGATAATAGTTGTATTTTCATTAATGTTGAACCCATCATAACTAAAAATTTCTGTAAGAGACCGTGCCCCCGGCTTATTTTTTTGGTGACAAGCCAAACTCACGTGAATGGGTAGAGTCGTGTTATTGTCTCTTTAAATGAAGGTTTGATTAATTATATTTTTCCCTTTATATTAAGGGTTTTACAATAGAGTCACCGCTTAATTAATTATTGGAATAGATAATCTAAGATAAATGAATTTACATTGATCATAAGAAATTATATGGCTTTGGTCTTAGATATAATCTAAGATAAAGTATATGGTTTTGTTTTCTAGTATTTGTTTGGATCCACGTTTTGGGCTGCGTTTCACATTTGAGTTTATTATTTGCTGGGACCCACGCTACAAAATAGACAAATAAACGCTGAGGAAACGCAGGAATGAAAAGAGTTGAAATGCAAGCTCAACGCACCGTTTCATTAAACTCCAAACGCGTGTTGAAGTACTATTCATGGACACCAAAGCCAGCAACATTTAGGAATAAATTGAAAAGAGCTGAAACACAAAAGAGACGCACCGTTTCATTAAACTCCAAGGCGTGTGCGTGTACTGTGAAAAACGGTGCGCTCAACGATCTGATGAAAACGGTTCGTATACTGTTCATTGCACAAGTACAGCTATCATCTAATCATAACGGTGCGCTCTTCACAATGGCTATTTTCATTCTCTTCAGCTTTCTTCTTTCCTCTCAACTACTGTGGCGGAATGCCTTCAAAGCTCTTCAATGCTCCGTTCGAATCCTCTTCAATGAATTGCACCTACCCACCAACCACAAAACCATCAAAACAGAGCACACACGGTACAAGCAAACCTATTACGTGGAACTCTCTGAAAAGATCCCCTCTGTTCTTTATCTGTAGCAGCTCACCTTCTCTCCGCTTGGGACATCGTTGCCGCCACTGTGGGTCTCTGCATTCACGGGTAAGTTATGTCTAACTTCTCATGCTCTCTGATCTGTTGGTGTGTGATTATATTGTTTTCTATAAGACTTCATCAATCTATGGTTTTTTGTGTTCAACATTTGTGTGTGGTTTTTGTGTTCAACATTTGGGTGTGGTTCTTTTGTGTTTTCCATGACACTAGTATGTGGGTTTCTTGATCCTTCGTGCAATACCATTGTTTCTCTTCCTACCTCTGTTGTATTTGGATATATGTGAGTTTACTTTGCATTTTTTATGTGGGCATGCCTAACTGATTATGATATGCACATGAACTGTTTGTTGAAATGCCTCAATGAGTATAGAAGGAAGTTGTAGCAAAAATGGTTAAGGAGAAATCGAAGGACGGTGGTAGTAATGATCCGAGAGCTGACTGGAAAGACCCTAAGGAACTACAAGCTTTTTTTGAGTTCTATGCTATTCAAGTCATAGATGGCAAGAGAAAATGAAGATTTTTAACCGAAACTAGGGTTGATGCAGTGATTGAGCAGTTGAGTGCCATGGGAAAAGTGGTGACTTACCTGCAGATTAAAAACAAATGGGATCATCTAAGAAAATGGTGGAAGTAATATAACGAATGTTTTGACAATGAGATTGGGTTGAGTTATGATGCTGGAACTGGGATGCTTGAGGCCAATGATGAGTGGTGGACCCGAAGATTGCGGTTAGTTCACTTTACATAATTGTGAAAATCTTTACTGTCTACAACTATATTATTATGTTCTAACTACTGGTTGTCCACATGTAGGCATGTCCCAATGCAAAAACCTTTAAAATAAAGGTTTGTCGAATTGTAACTTCATGAACATCATGTTTGGAGGCACGGTTGCAACGGGAAAAAATGCATTTTGCATGAGCGGTCAAATACCAAAGGAAACCACTGAAGGGCATAGGGACTTGTTGATAGCACAGAATTTGTTGACCCCAATGTGAACCCTTTGTGAATGTTGATGCAATGGAGGTTGAAGGTCCATCATCGTCGAGGGCAGGACCGACAGTGAAGGTTGAAGGCCCATTTTGCCCGATGAAACCAATCTTCTAGACTATGGTGGCCAACATTCATATCATAGAATTCAATATGTTATCAATTAATTTGCATGCTGAATTTAATGTGTGTGCATGTGATAAACACTAATTCAATTTATTAAGCATTACATTTGGATTGAAAAATAAATGTATGTGAATTATGATATCCTAGATTCAAGGATTTAAAAGAATTATGAAACAAACATGTTTTCCATATTTTTGACGTGGATTTAAGATTAAAGCTATTGTTATGCAATAACATATGATGAACAGTCAAGAACACATGAAAAACACATATGAACATTTAAGAACATTCAAACATATTTAGGAAATTTAAATAACTACTAGCATGCTCTAATCTTAAAGTCTCATCATAGCAACATCCAAAAAAAATTAGAGAAATAGATTATACCTGCGTGCAAGATCCACACGGTGGAGGAGGAGAAAGTTCCTGGTGGAGTAAAAAAGAAGAAATAGGAGAGGGAGAGTGGGTCTCACTCAATACCTTGAGTTTCAGGAATGTCAAGATATGATAAAACTACTCTACTTCACTAGAACTCAAGAGAGGAGAAGAGAGGAGTCTTTTTTTGGGTCTTGGAATGGAGGAGAGGGAAGAGGGGTCATATAGTTGTAGTGGAAAAAATATGAATGGAATGTTATTTAATGAGGGATGACAAAGGATCAAAAGGAATTATAGACCTAGACCCTATTTCAAAATTTGGGAAAGCTGGTGCATTAAGTGTAGAGATTGGTGGGAGTGACGAATAAACAAAATTCAGTTTTTCCTGTAGCGATTGTAACAGCTCTTTGTTCAGTTTTTCCTGTAGCGATTGTAATAGCTCGTAAAGCCAAATTCAAAAAATCTTATTTTACTCAATTATGATCGGAATTATCTCGTTCTTGTGCTCAAATTGAAACCCTGAATGTCTAGTTTCTGGAAAAATTAACTACACTCAAATTTAAAATATTTTAAAATATATTAATGAGATGGTGAGCTAAGGTCATTTGTTAATTTCAGCACAATTAACATTAATAGGACCCAAATCAATTTCTAATTAACATTAATAGACTCCAATCACTTCCATTTCAGACTTAATTAGTTCCAAATTTACCCTAATTAGAAAGATAATTACACAAATTACTCATTGAATAATTAATATTTGACTATCTAATTAATCAAGTGTGTGCAACCTTACCATAAGATGTAGTCCTAGCCAATTAAATTATGACACATCATTAATTTCAAATTGATTATAAATATAACCAATTGGAATTAATTGTTCATAATCATATATAGTCAGATTCAATTTGTGATAGTGCTTTTCAACCATTAAAACTTGATTCGATGATAACTTTCAATCTGATGGTCTGATTAAGACTTATGACCGATCAATTTGATTGTTATAACATCAAGATCATTTTGATGAAATGAAATGAATGATATAGTGGCCATAATTAAGATGCCTATTTTCAATATGAAATTGCCATTTTACCCTCCATGTAAGGTTAAATGTGGGTTGCAAAATGGGGTGTCAACAATTTCACATTTTAGACTTTTATCAAATAGCTAAAGGGCACTATACACATAAACAAGATATAGAGAAACAAAAATAAAATAAAATAAAAGTTTCATTCTTTTACTACTTTCTTATCTTGGACTTTTAGCAAAATAGGTAGAAGGCACCATATTTATAAACTAGACTAACTCTTCTATTTTTTATGTAAAGGTTAATAATTTGAATCCATTATAATTTGAGATTACTGCATTTTCCAATCACAAAAATACATAGGGGTGATAATGGAGAGATTTAAATTTATTGGGTAGAAATTTTAAGTTGTTCGTGTGACTAAAATGTGGGTGTACGGCTGATTTTTTTATTTATTTTTATTTTATTTTTTAATCAATACGACAAATGTATTTTTTTATAAAAAGACGTGTGTTTGTTTTATTTTAATTGTTTTTATAAATGGATAAAATAATTTGAAAATCTTTAGAAGAGTAGTCCTATTTTGTAGGAAACTTTTAAATAAGAGTTAAAGATATATCTACTTATATATATATATATATATATATATATATATATATATATATATATAACATGTATATATCTATTTAGTTTAGTTTTTTTCAATAACTATTTTTTTTTTGATATTTAGATTTGTTTTTGGATAAATGTGGGGCGTTTAACTTATTTTTCTATTAAAAAAAAAAATAATTTGAAAATCTTTAGAAGAGTAGTCCTATTTTGTAAGAAACTTTTTAGTAAGAGTTAAAGATATATCTACTTTTATATATATATATATATATATAACGTGTATATATCTATTTAGTTTAGTTTTTTTCAATAACTTTTTTTTTTTTGATATTTAGATTTATTTTTGGATAAATGTGGGGCGTTTAACTTATTTTTCTATTAAAAACAAAATGGGTTTTTGAAAATTGGATGAGAAGTGACATAATGAATTTGGAGTTTGAAGTTTAGAACTTAAATGTATTTGGGTTAGGTTCAATAAGGAGGAAGTTGAATCATTTTTTTTTAATAGGTGGCGTCTTTCTATTGGTTGGGACAACTTGGGAGAGCCACTTCAGCAGTCCTCCCATAAGTTCTAATAATTTCTCTCAAGTATGGGTATGTTTCCTATTCCCCTCCTTGCCCCACATCCACTTCAAGCCATTTTTCCCCTCGCCCCGTTCTAGTGGGTACCCATTTCGCCACACTGAAGTTTTTTATACATGTAATTCACTACAGTTTATTTTGAATGCATCAAATTAAAACTCATAAATATTTTTTAAAAAACAAGTTCTAATATTACACAACATTCTCAGAGCATAACAATACAACAATTCAAATATGAAGAAACACATCCCAAAAAAAAAAAAAAAAATTCAAACATAAAATACAACAATTAAAAAATTTAAATAATTTAAATCTAAAAACATAAAAATATAAATTTAATAATACAACATAAAAAGAGAATCATAAATTTAAAATTTGAAAGCTAAAAGCATTATAAAAAATATTGTTTAACTATTTAAATATAAACATAGTGTGGGGTGAGTATAGGAGAGAATGTTTTCCCTAATCCATGTCCCATTTGCTATTTGGGGCAGATAAAACCCGTCCATTTAAGGAAAAATGAGGTTGTTATATGCAAAGAAGAGTTTAAATTGCCATTTGGCCAACCTTAGTGGTGTTATACATTGCCCCCTAATGTTGAATTACTCAAGAAGTGATTTTCCAAACAAAAAAACATAGTATTTTTTTTTTTTTTTAAATTTTAAGATCAAAGATAGAAATGGAGGAGTGGAAAAGTGGGAGAATAGAAAATTAGTGGGAGGATATAAAAGATTTTGGTTTTTCCTTATGTGTGTTTGGTTGGAGGGGTGGAAAAGTGAGAGGGTGGAAAACTCTTTTGTTTGGTTCAAGAGAATAGTGGGAGGATAAGAAATATAATTTATATAAATTGACTATTATCCCCTCCTTGCCCCACATCCACTTCAAGCCATTTTTCCCCTCGCCCTGTTCTTGTGGGTACCCATTTTGCCACACTCAAGTTTTTTTATATATATAATTCACTAAAGTTTATTTTGAATACATCAAATTAAAACTCATAAATATTTTTTAAAAACAAGTTATAATATTACAAAACATTCTCAGAGCATAACAATACAACAATTCAAATATGAAGAAACACAAAAAAATAAATAAATAAATTCAAACATAAAAATACAACAATTAAAAAATTTTAGTAATTTAAATCTAAAAACATAAAAATATAAATTTAATAATACAACATAAAAAGAGAATCAAAAATTTAAAATTTGAAAGCTAAAAGCATTATATGATTATAAAAAATATTTTTTAACTATTTAAATGTAAGCATGATGAGTGCTGGGTGAGTATAGGGGAAAATGTTTACCCTAATCCATGTCCCATTTACTATTCGGGACAGATAAAACCCATCCATTTAAGGAAAAATGAGGTTGGTATCTACCAAGACAGGTTTAAATTGCCATTTGGGCATCCCTAGTGGTGTTATACATTGCCACCTAATATTGAATTACTTAAGAAGTGATATTCCAAATAAAAAAAACTTAGTATTTTTATAAAAAAAAAAATTTTAAGATCAAAGATAGAAATGGAGGAGTTAAAAAGTGGAAGGATAGAAAATTAGTGGGAGGATAGAAAACATTTAGTTTTCTCTCGTGTATGTTTGGTTGGAGGGGTGGAAAAGTGGGAGGGTGAAAGACTATTTTGTTTGGTTGAAAAGAATAGTAGGAAGATAAAAAATGTAGTTTATATAAATTGACTATTATACCATTGTTACGTAATACGTAAGAAATAAATTTATTTATACTCATTAAACAATATAAAATTTACCACATCATACATATAAATTTATATTATTATCTGTATATATTAAAAGGATTCAGAAAGTTAGTTATTACTTTTTTTTTGTCAAAAATACCCATAATTTAATTAACCAACAACTTAAAAATGAGGTTAAAATAGTAAATTGGTAAAAGAAAGTTAGGTTATGTTTGGTAACGATTTTTGTTTTCTATTTTTAAAAACTTGTTTTTGGGAATATAAAGAAAAAACAATTTTCTTGTATTTTTGAAATCAAAAACATGTTTGGTTAGTTGAAATTAAAAAATATAGGTTTTTGAAGAAAAAAAATAGAAAATACTAAAATATGTTATTCCTAAGATTTAAACTCTAATGCTAACTCATTAAATGAGACAAATTCATTAAATTAAACACGTGTTTTAATTGATTTTTGAAAATTAGAAATTGAAAACAGCATTTTTGCATGTTTTTAGTTTCCTTCACAAATTGAGTTTTGAGAACCGTTTTTGTTTTTTGTCTATTTTGGGTTGCCAAACAAGTTTTTTAGTCTAAAAAATAAAAAATTATTTTTGGAAACAGAAAATAAGGGGAAAAAAACAGTTACCAAACATACCCTTAGTTATTGCTTTTTTTACTGTAAAAAAATATCCCTACCTAAAACTTAAAAATGAGGTTAAAATAGTAAACTGACAAAAATAATAAATTTCTACTTCTACATTGAAATGCCTTCCAGTTTCTAATAAATTCCTACTTTTATGTTGATTTAAATTCTTACTTTTACTCATTAACTCCCTACAAAATATGATCACTTTTTTGTTAGTTTTAAAACTCCTCAAATCTACAAAACTCACTCCACGTTTTTTTTTTTTTTTAAACGATGTATTTGCTTCTTTTGTCCCCCTTTTTTTTCGATTTTTTTTTTAAAATTTCATTACTCTAATCTCACATTTTTATTTTCTCAAATCTTTTATTTTTTATTTTAAAAAAGAAAAAAAAAAGGACTCTTACTATAAAACTAGTACTATAACTTCTATCAATCCTTATCATCCCAACATCCCCATTAAAAAGCAGTTACTACTATGTAATTTCTCACGCTTTTTATTTTTATTTTTCACTTTCTCACTCACGATCTCCTTATTATCACTAACATCCATGTTTGTTAGTCAGTTTTATATTTATCTTATATTTGTGAAGGCCAAGTTTCATTCTCATTAATCTCATGTTTCTTTTTCTCTGTAAATGTTTTTTGACAATTTGTTCAATTTATGCTTTTCAATGGTCATTTTTTAAAATTAAGCCAAACTTTAGCAACTAATGATGACTTAAATGAATTTGATGTTAGGGACACATTTTACGGGGTTTGGAATTGAGATTGGCAAATGCAATCAAGACTCAAACCATTCATTGAGCAAACAGCTATCTTCCAAAATTCTTAACAGTATTGATTTATGCATTTATGGGGGAAATAATTTCTTCATCACACCCTTAGTTTTTTTTTTTTTTTTTTTTTTTTTTTTTTTTTTTGTTGTGATTGGAAAAAGTAGAAATCTCAAATTATAATAAATGCAAATTATTAATTTTTATCCAAAAAATAAAAGAGCCTCTGAGCGCGCGCTCAGAGGCTAGTTTTTATTATTATAATATAAAAATTACAATAGTGTACATATAAATTTAATTGGGTAAAAGATTTTGTAACAAGAGTATTCCTATATTCACTATTCAACTAGTGAATATAACGTGGGCAACAAATAAGCTTAAGCAATTCAATTAGGCAAAACTTATAAATCAAAACTTGCACTAATAATTTTAACTGGACAACAAATTTACACAATTCAACTAGTTTTTAACACATCCCTCACTTGGGCACCAAAACACCATTCAACAAATATTTAAATTTTCTTCACCTGGGCAACAAAACTCACTGTTCAATAAATATTTATACATTCTTGCTAAGTTCACCATTGCTTTGAAGAGGTAGAAGTGAGATTGATGATTAGGAGATGGGAAAGTGAGATTAAGTAGGGAGTAGGTTAGAGCAAAAAGTGGGAGTGTGTTTTTGTTTTTCCTCGTTCCTCATCATTTTTATCTATCTTTTCTCTCCATTTTGGAGAGAAAAGTTTTGTATGAGCCCGAGTGAAAAATGCCTGGACTTCACATAAAAGTTTTCTTCCCCTTTCAATCAAACAATACACAAACTCATTTTCTCTCATATTAATGTTTTCTATCCACTTATTTCACTTTCAAACAAACGCACTAAAATATGTTTGGATGGTTTGTTGAGAGGTAGTTTAAAAATGTAGAGAAGGGAAAAATAAAGAAAGGAAGCAGACACCAGTGAGTAGACAGGCCAAGAGAGAAAAACTTACAACATATTTTACAAACTGACGTGGCAATGGAAAAATTTATAGAAAATCTTATGAAACCAAAACTTAAAAAAATTAAAAACCCAAATTAGTACCAAATCTCTTTCTCTCTCTGTCTCCGGTGTCAACGAGTTGTTATACTTATACGGAATACCCAAGTCTCTAACCCATCCATCCGACCTTTTTATCGCTGGCGCCTCTTTCCTGTCTTTCTGTTTGCGACTTTTCCTCGAACAGGTTTGCTTCATATATTCCTTGATATCTTCAATTTTATGATTTTTTTTTTTTTTTGTCAATTAAGGATATCTCAATACTAAACCCAATTCATGTTTTCAGAAAGATTGTTTACTAGAAAACATACCAACTGACCTGGGTTTTGGCGTCTGAATGATTAGTATTTAATACAAATTTATTTGATGCCAAAAAAGAAAATCGAAGAAGAAAATGACAAATGCCGGCCTGCCTGGATTTGATTTTTATTAAATTTCCACATGTAAATGCTGATGTGGCATAGTACCACGTCAGTTTGTAAAATGCGTTGTACGAGTACGATATAGACAAAAAAGGCAGCTTGGGTTTGTTTGTTTGATTAGGAGGAGACAGACTCTAGTCTCTAGTATAGTATTAGAGATAAGGCCGCTTCGGCTTTCCTGTTTCTCTACAAAATCTCACTACTTAGAATTGTATTCACAGATTCTAAAGAAAAACAAACTGCATTTTAATTTTTCTTTTCTGTGCCTTTCCTTTCCTCAGTTTCAGGTAACCAAATTCTCTCTCTCTCTCTCTCTCTGCTCTTAGGGTTTAGGGTTCTTCTCTTGTGTGGGTTTTTTTATTGTGTAATTACTGTTTTCGTGCTGTGAGCTTGTACATATTTTTCTATAATCAACCATAGCTACTTTTTAAGTTTATTAATTACCCAAGATGGGTTTATGTTAAATCATCTTCATTAGGGTTTAATTTTGGCTTGTGCAGTTTTTATTTATATCCCTAACCCTAACCCTAACCCTAACCCTAACCCAGTCCCAGACCTTTATTTGCTGATTGTGTTTATTTATTTGGTTTTTCTTTTGTTGGAGTAGTAGAGTAGGACAAAAAAGAGAGAGTTATCTATGGCGTCCCAGCTTATTCGTGATTGGGTAGGGATCAACACATTCGCTACTGCCACCCAGACCAAATTGCTTGAATTGTTGGGAAAACTTAAGCAGGAGGTTCTTTTTCGTACCCCATTTTCGCATTATTAACATACATGTTTTGCTTTGCTTTTGTTAATTATATATGCTTTTGATTTCTTGCATATGCTATGGGTGTAGGATGTGAGCACATTGACAATACTTGTAATGGGGAAAGGTGGTGTTGGGAAATCCTCAACCGTAAACTCAATCATAGGGGAAAGAGCGGTGACTGTTAGTCCTTTTCAGGTATATGCTGCTTTCATTCTTTCCCTGTCATGGAACATTTATTTCGTTCTACCTTTCTGTGCACTTCGTATTTGTTTATACGGTTTATTTGTTGTTTGCCATAGTCGGAAGGACCAAGGCCTGTTATGGTGTCGCGTTCAAGGGCTGGATTTACTTTGAACATCATTGACACTCCCGGACTTATAGAAGGAGGATATGTCAATGACCAGGCACTTGAGATTATAAAACGGTATGCTAAGTTTTACAATTCCATAGTGAGCTTGAGGAATTGATGTCAAATCTATTTTATAACTCTGACTTCGTCTTCTTTTCTTTCTTCTTTCATTTTTCATTGTGGGTGGGTGTGGGGGGTTGTTGTTTGAGCAGTTTCCTTCTGAACAAGACCATTGATATCCTACTCTATGTGGACCGCTTGGATGCGTATAGGGTTGATAACTTGGATAAGCAGATTGTTAAAGCCATAACAGATAGTTTTGGTAAAGGAATATGGAATAGGGCTTTGGTGGTCCTTACACATGCTCAGCTCTCACCACCTGATGGGCTACCTTATGAAGACTTTTACTCCAAAAGGTCTGAGGCTCTTCTAAAAGTTGTTCGTCTGGGTGCTGGGTTAAAAAAGCATGATAAGCAGGTCTGCTTTTCTCTCTTATCTCCTGATTCTAGTTCTGCAACCTCAAGTTCAATTTATGTTTTTTTGCCTCCCCTATACTGTCATTATTAGTTAATTTTTTATTTTTTGGAAATAAAACTTCTATTCATAGTGCTAAATAAACCAGTACATCAGTTCTCAGTTGGAACTGTAGGAAAAGGTGAATTTTGGCCAACCTAGCACTCTTGGTCTGTTATTTGGCCAATACATGTGCCTCTATAATTGCATTTTTCTTTACCAAATTTTAGCTGAAATAATTAAATTCATGGCCCTTTATCCTAATGTCCCTATAGAGACCTTGAAGCTGCAGGCCCTTGCACGAAATTGATCACCACCTGTGGTTCCCCTTTCAATATGACGTTTCTATACCCCAACTCCCTGGCTAGCCTTGAACCTTCTATGTCTGTCATGGCTTCCTCTGTAGCAACTTCTCTGGTATAAGGACTCCATTTACTTATAGCTGCTATGGCTTCACCGCTCGCATTCTGGATTATCACTCCAAGTCCCAATGCCTGTTCTCATTCAAAAAAAGCACCGTCGAAATCTATTTTCACAGCACCAGTTGTTGGCTGCATCCACTGGGCTTCCTCATGTATCTCCATTGCCACTCTTCTTGCCTGTATTGTGTGGAACTCCTCCAGGAGGTGCAGAGCCTCTAAAATAACACCATTGGTATCCCGCTATGTTCCTTCACAAAGCCATTTGTTTCTATTATTCCATAGTGCCCACATTCTGATTCTTATTTTCTCCAGCAGCACCGTATCACTCTTGTCCACTATTGTATCCATAAAGAATTTAAAACATCCTGACCTGCTATTGGAATTGAGTGAATAGGAAAGGAAAGTGGTGCACTAAATCCCTGTGTATAACCTCACAACTCCAGAGCATGTGGCCTGTAGTCTATATCCCAGTACCACATAGGGGGACACCAAATATCTTCTGCTCAAGCTGTACCTAGTTGACTAGTTCAGATAATATCATTACAAGGCCGCCAGATGAAGAAACCAACCTTGCTTGGCACATCCAATTTTCCATATTACCTTTCAGAATTTTTTTCCTTCAGCTCCATGGGAGCTTTCACCACAATCCCTCTCTAGTTCTTCTCTTAGCAGCTTGTAAGTACTTTTAACTGTAAACTGTCCATTGGCAGTCCCACTCCAAACCAGCATGTCACAAGGCAGAGTTTGACTTATAGGGATACCATGAATCACTTCAGCTTCATGCTCCATGAACGTGCTCTGCAACAAGCTTCAGTTTCCCCATTTTCTGTCTTGATCAATCAACTCACTAACTTTCATATCAAGTGGATGGTGCAGCCTAGGGGATGCAATCGTATGGGTTGGTTTAGTTGGAACCCAGCAATCTTGCCATACCTCGCTCCTGGTATACTTTGCCAAGTATATGAGGCATTGGACTTTATTGTTGCTGTCATGAATGTCCCTCTATGAAAATACTTTGCCTTGAGTGTCTTGAATACAAGGGTGTTTTCCATGGTGAGTAATCTCCAGCACTGTTTTCCTAGGAGTGCCAAATTGAAAGTCTCTAAATCTCTAAATTCCAATCCCCCTTTTACTTTTGGCTCACATAATTTTTCTCACCTCATCCAATTCATGCCTTGATTCTGACTTCCCTTCCTCTGCTAAGATCTTCACACAAAGTAGAAGGTAGTTTGAAGACACTCATTGTGTAAGGGGTATTGCTTGGGCCACTGCTTTTATCCACACTTCTTTTCCCGCCCTTGGTAAAAAAAATTTCATTCTAACCTTGCTCCTTTTTCCCCACTCTTTCCTTTATGCTCATGAAAACTTTCCTTTTGGATCTCCCTACATTATTGGTTCATATTGCAGTGCTCAAATATTTAATATAAGACATTGTACGTGAACTTTCTATTGACTAAATTCTCTTTTGGAAGATGCATGAATGACTTGGAATGTAATTTTCTCTTTTACTTTTGCATTTCTTTCTAGATGCAGTTTATATGAGTGCTGCGTGCATTTAGCTTAATGACCTATATGTCCATGAACCTCTTTTTATTGCTGTATAAGGTTTTGTTTATGTTTTATTTTTTATTCTCATTTTTTGTTGCTTATTGCAACACAAATGAAGAAGATGGCTTTATGCATTTTTGGATTGACGTTTTTACTTTTCTAAAAAAAATTGGATCAAAATTTTCTGAGTCATGAAAGTATTGGCAATATTGCTTAAAAGATTCCAAGATATTAAAATGGTTGTGTTGTGTGCATATGAGTATTTGCTTATTTTTTACACTTTAAAGGCTAAAATCACCTTATAATGGAAAATTTTCCTCAACATCAAAGTCATGAGGTGTATATTTTTTTGACAAGTAATAAATTTATTGAAAATGCGCAAAAAGGGGACAGCCCTAGCACAGTGGAAGTATACTAAGGATGAGCCAAAGAGAAAAAGAATTAAAAGACATACAATATATAATTTATCTAAAATCCAAGTCATTCATAGAGTTCTAACAAATTTGATGAAGTGAAAGAGGTAGAACTCAAAATCCAATAATATAAAACCTTCAGAAATACAAACTTGAACATAGATAAATGTAACTCCCTCCCTAAAAACACACATTCCTTTCTCTCCAAATGCACCGTGGAGCAGCTTTCCATATTTCACCATTAGTTCTCTTGTCAAAGTGTCCTTTCCAACAAGATAGCAAATCCCTCACTGATCTAGGCATTACCTTATTAATAACAAAACAAGTAGAATACTAATGAACACACTTCCTAAGCAATATCACAGTGTAGAAAGAGATGTGCCACTGACTCCCTTGGTTCTTGTACATATAGCACCAATCGATAATAATTATCCCCCGCTTCCTCATATTGTCTGTTGTCAGAATTATTGCAAATGCAACACTCCATGAGAAGAAAGCCATACCTTCAGTGGTACACAGACTTTCCATATGTTTTCTGTGGAAATTTCTTTTCCGCTCCTACTCTCAGGGCTTTATCATATCTATTCACTTGAAAACCATGATTTTATGACGACATGCATACCAATTTATCTTCCTCCTTCCCTCGGGTCTTGGTTGCACATAAATCATCCAAAAAATGTTCCATAGATTTTAACTCCTAGTCATGGATGCTTGGGAAAATAAAGGATTTCAAATAGGGCTTCTATTCTTGAATTCTATAGAATATATCACTCTGGCATCTCTATCCCTAGCAATTAGGGAAAAATCAGGGTACCTTTCCTTAAGAGTAGTCACCCAGAGCCTTGTAGCTAAGTGGTATAGCTTGGTCTCCTTTATGAGAAGAACTAGGGTTTGATTCCCCCTGGATAGCAGCTTGTATGTCTTCAGTTTCTTTTGAGATCTTAGTCAATGGAGGAAAAATCTGATCAATTTAAGCCTTGTAGAGGGATAAGGCAAGGGGACCCTCTATCCTCCTACCTGTTTATTTTGGGGCAAGAAGTTCTGTCTCGGATCCTCGATCGTGAGTTTTGCTCCAACAACATCAGTGGGGTTAAGGCAAGCATAGGAGGGCCTGCCATCACCTGCGTTATGCATGCTGATGATATTGTACTCTTCTCATAGGCAACCAGAAATGATGCTGCTAACATCATCAAATGTATCAAAAAATAT
The DNA here is from genome assembly GCA_023055345.1 of Quercus wislizeni. Lineage (NCBI taxonomy): Eukaryota > Viridiplantae > Streptophyta > Magnoliopsida > Fagales > Fagaceae > Quercus > Quercus wislizeni. Next base: position 569,721 of record JALGQJ010000014.1, on the reverse strand, counting down.
TGCAGCTGGTCAGGTCAAGAAATCAATTGGAACAAATCAGGTATTTTCTTCTCCAAGCACTCTCGACCTAACATCAGAAGAGCAATCAAGCATCAACTACACATGAAAATCCTTAAAAAGGAAGTTGTATACCTTGGGGCACCCCTTTTCCTAACCAGATCTCCCACTAAGGATTTCAAATTCCTTCTAGACAAGCTACAAACCAAGCTGATGGGGTGGAGAAGCAAGTGCCTTTCTTGGGCAGGTAGGAGTACTCTCATTAGCTTCGTGGCACAAGCCATCCCCAATTACTCCATGTCCTCTTTCAGCATTCTGGCCAAGATTTGCAACAAGCTAGACATCTAGAAGATTTTGGTGGAAACCCGAGGCCGTGGTAGGCAGATTCGTAGCTTGGAATTCTTGGGACAAGCTCTGTCAGCCCAAAAGCCTAGGAGGTCTCGGGTTCAAGAAAGCGAAAGATTTCAATAATGCGATGCTTGCTAAATTAGCCTAGATGGTTGCCTCTAAGAGGGACGGCATTTGTATGGCCATGGTGAGAACTAAATACAAGGTAAGACATGATTGGCTTTATAGCGACCCCCCCAAGTCAGCTTCCCCATCATGGAGAGCCATTGAAAAAGTCAAGCAACTGATAGTTAAAGGTGCATGTTACATTATTGGAGATGGCCAGTCAATTAACGTTTGGTCTGATCCATGGGTGCCTCAGTTACAAGGGTTCAAACCTGCACCAAGAAATGAGTCACAAAATCAGGCCCCCCTCACTGTTTCACAGCTCTTTGATCCCACTTCTCACAGTTGGAATTCTAGACTTATCCTCGAGTTATTCGATGCTGCCTCTGTTCAAGCCATCATGTCTATCCCCCTACCAATCAGCCCCAAATCTGATAAACTCATTTGGACTCTGGACTCCAAGGGTTCTTGGTTAAGTCAGCCTATAGAATTTCAGTTGATCAAGAACCTAATCCTAGTCAAGCCGAGGTACCTTGGAAGAAGCTTTGGAAATCAAGGCTCCCCGAGAGAATTAAATGCTCATTTGGAGGATTGGTAAGTTCTCTCCCCACCAATGAAAATTGGTCATGCAGATTGGAGTACATTGACCCCAATTGCACCCTATGTAAGAATGGTTGGGAGTCTTGCGTACATCTGTTCTTTGAATGCCCCATAGCTAGAGCTTTATGGCTATCTTCCTGCGGGGGGCTCAGAGTAGATACTAGCATGCTGCAGACTAATGAAGACATTGTCAAGCTTATCATTGAGTCTCCAACAACCACCATCAGTGCCCATGACCAATGACTCATAACTCTCAATATGACCCTCATTTTGGATGAAATTTGGTACTTAAGGAATCACATCTGTTACCAAGATTCCCGGGTGGATATTCCCAAATCTATCCATACGGTACAAGCTAAGTTCTTAGAGTACTCCGAGCTGCTATCTGTTTCTCCTCCCGCCTTCCCACCATCTAGTTCCACAAGCTGGGCTCCCCGCCTTTAGGATGGATTAAGATTAATGTGGATGCAGCTTCTTCTGAATACAGAGTTTCTATGGGGGTGATAGCTAGAAATCATTTGGGTGAGGTCATTCGCGCTTGGGGCAGATGTCGCCCATTATGCTTTCCTCTCCAAGCCGAAGCTGCTGCCCTTCAATGGGCAGTTGAGCTTGCAAGCCGAGAACAGTGGCACCAGGTTATCTTTGAGGGTGATGCGAATTCGTGCTTTGATGTGCTATCCTCGTCTGCTCCTTCCCCTGACTGGTCCATCAGTACCTATATTAGCAATATTCTGAGTCTTTCTTCTGCTTTTCCTTCTGTTAGGTTTTGTTGGGTCAGGAGACTTTGCAATTCTGCTGCTCATGCAGCTGCAAAATTCTCTTTAAGCTTACATCAGTCCTTTTTTTTAAATAATGGTATCCTCCCCCCTCGATATTGAGTCTGTTTGTAAGGTGGACTACCTTTCTTGTACTTCTTCTTTTGTTTAATGACATTGCAGATTACCAAAAAAAAAAAGGGTTCGATTCCCCCTTCCCTCACTTCTTGTAACAATTGAATTATCAAAAAATTGTAGTCTTGCCATTCCAAATATCATGCCACACAGTTCTGGCAGGTGGGGGGTCTTTTATCTGTTGTTTGCTCCCAAGGGGTGGGTCCAGCCTTGCTAAGGTTTCTTAAGACCAAAGAACCGGGAGGAAAAGAAGGGGGGGGGGGGGGGGATTACCCTTCCTGGTTCTTCTATAGCCGGATCCTCCAGAACTACAAGAATCCTTAGTTACAATGGGATTCCAACTCAGCATTCTTTTTTTGAGATTTTGAGAAGAGTTGCCCTTTGGAGAGCACAGTATGATGACAGTTGTAAGCACATCATTAAAAATAAATAGAAAATTATGTGTGTGTGTGTGCCATAATTGAACTTTGGACCCACTCCCCACGGACCCTACTTCAACTATTCCAACCTATTATGATGTTCTTCCACAGTTTACACAGGTGCATTACGTTATGCCAGGCTGTAAAAGAATTACAGTTGTGTCATCTGGCAGTTCACCTGTGCCCACATGTCCTAAGATTTTTGTGCTTTGGATTAATTTGATAGATGCATACCTACACTGTTACATGCTTACATAACAATTAGAGAATTATGGTTGCTTATGTTTTGTTGCTTGGGTTGATGTGGGCAATTATGGCTGGAATGGTGGCTGAATTATTGACTAGTTGGAAGGAACACTTTACAAAAATTTGGGAGTCTATTTATTCACTTGTGCTTAAATGTGGGACATTTGGAGAGAAGAATTCCCACACGTTTGAGAGTTGTGAGTTATTTCTGTTGAGGGAAGCATTTGGGCTATTTATTCACTTATGCATAATGTGGGGCATTTGGAGAGAGAAGAAGCTACTATTTGCTTCTCCTCTATATTGCTAGAAGTACTTAATTTTTTAAGTTTTAGGTGTCAGCGTTTCTGTTTTTTCTTTGGTTGTTAATCTTGTATACTACCAGTGTTCTAGGGTTGCACCCCTTTTAGAACTCCTTTTTCTCTAAGTACAAATTTACTTATCAACAAAGAAAAACTTACAGTGAGTCCCCCACCCTCAACTTTTTTTTCCTTGATAAGTGACTTTGACAGTGAGTTTCCATGTCTAAAGATTTGCATTAGTGTCACTATCATATTTCTTGCAACAGAGTTCCAACTTGTGTTCACCATAGAGTTATAGTTTATTTAAATTGGGGCTCAACAAGTTGAAAAATGTTTGTTTAGAAAGAAATTTATTTAGGAAATTCATTTGTCTATTTTACTTAATGAATTTGTTTGTCTATTTTGCCTCTCTCTATAGGATTTTGCAATCCCAGTTGTTTTGGTTGAGAACAGTGGGAGATGTAATAAGAATGAAAGTGATGAAAAGGTTAGTCATTTTCCTGTTGTCACATGTTTGTTGTTTTTACCTTTTAGTAAATTCATCATTGATGATTTTTCTCTTAAAAAAAACATCATTGATGTTTTTTCATCTTTGAGAGATTGAGAAGATGGTTATGCTTTGGTGACAGGTTCTTCCAAACGGGACTGCTTGGATTCCTCATTTAGTGAAAACAATCACAGAAGTTGCGTTGAATGGAAGCCAGTCTATTGTTGTTGACAAGAAGCTGATTGAAGGGCCAAACCCTAATGAGAGAGGGAAGTTCTTAATTCCGCTTATTTTTGCCCTCCAAGTAAGTTTCTTAAATTTAGATGCTTATTTGTTTCTCATATCTTTGGATAAGTGATCAATGAAATTCATTCAATTCTTCTCTCTGCTTCTTGGCAGTATTTCTTTGTCATTAAACCAATCGAACGTGCCATCAAGAATGATATTGCAAAGGAGAGTAGACCATCATGGGAGATGCGTGATACAGGCGTGGGCAGTCGCAAGTTCTGATCTGCCTATGAACCCCTGCCACCATGAAATTTTCTTATTGTTGTCTATTTTCCTGTACTGATTACATCTCTATCTCTTAGCCATTCCTAGTATATTCTGCAGTATTGGTAATCTGCGGCATATGGATTCCTTAGCGTTTTGAGAGAATTGGATTTTGTGTACTCAGAGATATGGATTTTGTGTACTCAGAGATAATATGCTCTTTGAATTATTTTTTCACGACCTAATTAATTTTGCATCTGTAGAATTATTTATTTCCTTACTCCAATTCTTCTTTGCAAATGATGAAGATTTCTTGTTACTCATAAAAAAAAGTTGGAAGATTTCCTGTTTATTTTCAGAGTCCCGTGTGTATTATTGCTGTAGGGGTGTGCGTTGGTGATGCTTAGCATTAACATGAATTACAAGAGTATGCTGTCATGGATAACATAATGCCAGCACTGTAACTGTTTGTCAATCTAGGGTCAAGGAGATTATTCTGTAATGGTTTTTCTAGTTCTGAAACTTTGTTAATTCTAAAACTTGATGCTGTCCATTACCGTGGTTTTTATTTTAGTGACTTCCCATATAAGTTGTGGTTCCAAAAAAAAAAAAGTTACGGTTCAAAATGCACATAAAAAAATGTATTATAGGAAAACCCTGGGAAAAAAATTCATATCATAACTTGGTTTTAACTAAAAAACTTTTAAGGTAACTAGCCGCAAACTCGTGCATTACGGGTGATAATTATTTTATGGTGGTTTTTATTATTATTATTTTTTTTTACAATTTAAACTAATTTAATAAAGAGTAATGTATTTTGTAATTATATTTTAATTTATTATAGGAACAATCATAAATATAAATTTTGTAATACCAAAATGAAATCAATACAATTTTTCTCAGAAATTCAAAAAGTAAATTAATGAAAATATTCATTTTTTAATAAAAGTTATTTATAACATTTTATGAATCATTAAAAAGAATATAAAAATTGAAAATTATTCTTTTAATTTTAAACAAACTTTCTCAGACCTTTTTTTTTTTTTTTTGCCTACAATCCAAAAGACCAAAAAATGTAACTAAGAAAATTAATAAAATTTAACAATGATTAATTGGACCAATTAGGAAAACAATTTGTTGTAATTTCATTCAACCAAAACATATTATCAAATAAACAATTATTATTATCAAATAAACAATTATTAGCAAAATCTAAGAATTAAATTTCTATATATGTATTCGTATAAAATAATAATAATAATTAAAGTAAAATTGCAAAAACTAAAATTTGTCACCCATCCGATTGTTTTCGTTTGGTTAACTTTTACTTTTCTTTAAATAAATAGCATTATAGTGTACTTCTAATACAACTATTAAGAGTACTTTGTCCACTATAGAGGATTAAAGAATAAACAAAAATTAGTAAAGTCTCATAGTTTAACATCTAAATTGAGTACTATAAAAAATCATGCTATGTAATAGAAGAAATTATCAATTTACAATAAATTCCAAATTATCCAAATTAAATCATGCTGTGTAATAGAATAATATTATATTTTTATATGCTATATTTAATTGTTTATAACGCAATAAGATAACATTTAACAATTAAAGAGAACCAAAAAAAAAATTAAAACAAAACTAAATCGCATTAACCCAAAGTAGAGTTTTAAAGAATATAAAAAATTATCAACCTAAAGCAGATATGCAAGGAAAAAAAAATCCACCAAAAATTTGTGAGAGAGAGAGAAAGAGAGAGAGAGAGAGAGAGAGACAACCTTTTTGTTGTGAGGGAAAACTATGCATAAAATGGAATAGATAGCGACAAATTTATAGTAAGATGGTGTAAATAAGAAAAGACAAAAATAAAGAAAGATGAAGGGAAAGATTAAGAATGATATTAATTTAGAGGGTAGTGGGTAGATGAAAAGGTAAGAAATGGAGAAAGATTGGAGAAGTGGTGGGGAGATGAAACCGTAAGGGAGGGAGAAAGATTTGAGAAGTGTAAATATTAAAAAAATAAATGTTAAAAACAATTATAGGAGTCATTCTTAGTTTTAATCTCAGTAGTAGTTAGTCTTAAGGCAACATTAGCCACTTCTAAGCAGTCTTAGTCTCAGTAGTAGTTATTCAAGAAGTATAAGTACGGGTATGATATCAATCTGACATTATGGTAAGGTTGAACATACTCATGACAATATGAGTTTTGCTTCTACCAGCTAGCTGATGCTGCTTTTGCTGTACTCCAGAGCTTTCCATTAGGAAAGAATAGTGGAAAGCTTAAAATCTGAGCTTTCGCGACCTTCAAAACACTAAGCATTCCTTTCCTTCCATGTGCGCCACATAAGGCAATGAAGTATCGCATTCATCTATCTCATGATCTATAGTTGATGTTGTTGTTTCTTCTTTTAAATGCATGTGGAAATTTCTAGTACAGGAAAATTTCTGTTTTAAGTTATTCATCATGTTCTTTCTTAGAATCACTCCCTCATGTTCTTTCTTAGAATTCTCAGATTTTCGTGCTTCTTCTATTTTGGTTTGATTTCTGTTGGGTTCTGTGCTTTCTTTGAAGAATTTTGTGGGTTCTTGTTCAAAACTTTTGATTCAATATGGGTGGCTCTGTTTTTTTCTTCGTGGAATCAAAATCATTTGAGTTTTCATTTGAGGAAGGTGGTATGTTTTACCAGCTGCATATTTACGAGAGAGGCAGAGATTCTCTAAGATCAATATTTATGGGAAAAGGAAGTGCAAAGAGATTGTTGTTCAATGTGGAAGTGCTGATCTCTGGGCAGTCTAGTGGGCAATTTGTAAAATCTTGCCGTGAGGGGGACAAATGCTTTATTCTTCAGTTGGGTTCCAACTCTCACGGAGCTTTCTTATTAATTTGAAACTCACTCATGGTCATTGTAAGGGTTTTATAGTGGTGCCTGAAGGGAAGATGGGGACTGGCTGGAGAGGTTTTGGGTTACACTTGAGGAAGGTGTTAGCCCTGAGTCTCTTCCTAAGCAAGCAATCAAAGGTATTTTTAGAGATACCTCAAAATCCTTTGCGTCGATGGTGGCAGGGAAACAGAGTAACAAAGGTGGCAGAGGTGATAAAGGGAAGGAAAGAAATGTATTGTTTCAAAATACAAATTCTGAGCAACCTGGGGTGAAGAGCCTATCAGTCTCCAGTCGTAATAACCATGAGGAAAGTATCCTAGGACAGAGGGACCCTCTTGGGGTGAAGATTTCGTCAGAATCCAGCTGTGTTAACCAGGTTACCTACAAGGATAATACTCTGGGACAGAGAGAATATTGGGGCGAAGATTTTGTCAACAATAGATGGGATTGAAGATAAAGGTATTAAAGCTGAGTTGGCTTTGGATCTAATTTTGCATATGGAGCGTGGGTTAGATGGGAATTGGGATATAGTATGGTCTGAAGTTAAGGAAATGGGCCCAAAAGTGGTGTAACCTAAAAGGCCCACTATTTAGAATTTTCAAAAGGTTAATACCTTCGAACCATTTAAATACGTCAAGCCCAAACCTATTTGGAGGCCACGCCAAAGCCAATCTTTGGCAAACCCAGACCACAACCAATCTTTGGCAAACCCAGACCATAGGCAGCGGGGTATTTCTGATCTCGTTGCCTTGGGTGTGAGTGTGTCTTGAGTTCTGCCTTTGAGACAAATGGATGCGAGCTCGAGTAATGATGGGTTGACGCCAATGAGAGTATTGGATACTCCGGTGACTGGAAAGGAGTCAGCAGTAAGGTATAGTTTTGTTTTAGTCATTCCCGACTTCGGCAAGGCTGTCTTCTCTGGGTTCTCGGGCTTCGGTGCCGAGGAAACTCAGGGGATAGGTAGGTAGGACGCTGGGTTCACCCGGGATTTGGTGATTAGCTCAGTAGTGGTTGGGATTCAGCCTTGATGATGAAAGAGGGGTCGCTGATCTTGTGTCGGCAACCATGGGTGGATCATAATAGATTTTCCCCTCTCTCAGGCTTGGGTTTTGGTTTCGAAGCTGAGGTTGGGGAAGGGGAAGCTCATGAAGAAGAACAAAGTAGTGGATTAGTCGATTTCGTTGGGGATTTTCAGCCAGATTTGGGGCTACACATTCTCCCGTGGGAAGCCAGTGGGGTGGATGACAATGGTTATGACTCTGGTGGGAAGGATAATTGGGTGTTGGATTGTGAACCTTTGTCTCGATGGGAACCTTTGGCTTAGGACTCTATCGAGGGAACATAGGTGACAGAGTCTGGGCCACCTTCGAATTGGGTGTCACAGTTGATGAATTTTTTTTGTAAAATGGTGGGTTTCCCTATAGTGAAACATGAAGCTCAATGTTTGGCATCCTGGAACAGGAATGTCTCAAGGTGAATGATGCCGGGGTGTCTAAGTGACTTGAAAACTCAGGGATGAGAGGTCTCAGGGAGCTTAAAGGGCTTATTTCTTATGTTAATTATGATGGAGTCTCTACTAGGAATAGGAAGGGGGGTGCTGATTGTCTTAAATGACTACGACTACTTTCTTGGAATGTAAGGGGGCTTAACAATCCCTGGAAGAGAGTGGCTTATAAGAATCTGCTAAAAGAGTGGAAGTGTGATATTGTATTTTTTCAAGAAATGAAAGTATCTTTTTGTGATGTTGCTTTTGTGCGGAGTTTATGGAGTAGTCCTTTTATTGATTGGGCTGTTTTGGATGCTGTGCAGATTTCAGGAGGGGTCTTGCTGATTTGGGATAAAAGGGTCTTTGAGAAGTTGGATGTTATGGTTAGACAGTTTTCTGTCAGTGTATTATTGAGGGGAGTGGTGGATGACTTTGTTTGGTCTTGTACAAGCGTGTATGGTCCTAATGACAATGGTCAGCGGTCTTCTTTATGGGAGGAGTTATACCAGGTGCGTGCCAGGTGGCCTATGGCTTGGTGTCTTGTAGGTGATTTCAATATTATTAGGTACCCTAATGAAAGGATTGACTGTGAGTCTTTTGGCCCTGCTATGTTTGCATTCTCGAATTTTGTTGAGAATAATTCTTTAGTTGATTTACCTTTAGAGGGGGTCTCCTTCACTTGGTTTAGAGATTCTGGAGTCCCCTCTATGTCAAGAATTGATAGGGCATTGGTTTCTCTTGATTGGGAGGAGCACTAGGGCAATGTATCCCAACGGGTGCTTCCCCGCATTCTTTTTTACCATTGCCTCTTTTGTTGGAAGCTGGTGTTGTTTAGCGTGGTCGAAGTGCCTTTAAATTTGAAAATATGTGGTTGAAAGTAGAGGGTTTTGTTGATAGAGTAAAGCATTGGTGGGATGGGTACAGTTTCGAAGGCTCTCCAAGCTTCATTTTGGCACAAAAATTGAATGGTCTGAAAGCAGATTTAAAAAAATGGAACAAGGAGGAGTTTGGTGATTTGGCTTTCAGAAAGAAGAACTTGCTGACTGAGCTGATGGGTTTAGATGCGAGAGAGGAGTTGGTGGGTCTTTCAAATGAGGATCAGATCCGTCGCCTGCAAATCAAAGGTGACATAGATCAGTTGGCTTCTCTTGAGAGGTTTTCCTAAAGGCTAAAGTCTTGGGCCTTGTATGTGAAGAAGGGCAATAATAATACTCAATTCTTTCATAGAATAGCAAACTTTCATAGAAATGCTAATCAAATTAAAAGGATTGAGGTGGATGGTATTCTTTATGAGGATGAGCTTGATGTTCGCTCTCAGTTAGTTCTTTTCTATCAAGGATTGTTTAAGGAAACTGAGGTGGGGCATCCCACTATGGATGGGTTAGATTTTGCTTGTATCGAAGAGGGTGAGCGGTTATCGTTAGAGAAGGAGTTCACGAAGGAGGAAGTCACCCAGGTATTAAGGGAGATGGAGGGGGATAAAGCCCCTAGTCCTGATGGTTTCACCATAGCTTTTTTCCACATTTGTTGGAGTGTGGTGGAAAAGGATGTTATGGATTTTTTTCGCTCATTTTCACCAACACTCTGGGTTTGAAAGGTCTATGAAGCTTCGTTTATCACTTTAATTCCTAAGAAGTGTAATGCCGTTAACATCAAGGATTTTCGTCCCATCAATTTGGTGAGTAGCGTGTACAAGCTGCTGTCTAAGGTTTTGGCTAATAGGTTGAGGGTGGTTTTGGACAAGCTCATATCTGAGACTCAAATTGTGTTTGTTGGCAGAAGGTAGATTCTAGATTCAGTGCTTATTGCAAATGAATGCCTAGATAGCAGGTTAAAGAGCAGAAGTTCGAGGGTGGCATGCAAGCTTGATATTGAAAAAGCTTATGACCATGTGAACTGGGAGGCCTTGTTTTATTTGTTGGACCGGATGGGTTTTAGGATGAAATGGAGGGGGTGGATTAAGGCTTGTGTTACGTCTGTTCGTTTTTCTGTCTTGGTAAATGGATCCCCTGAAGGTTTTTTTGGATGCTCGCATGGATTGAGACAAGGGGATCCATTATCCCTGCTATTGCTTCTCTTGATAATGGAGGTTCTAAGTAGAATCTTGAAGAAGACAGAGGAGTGTAATCTTATTTGGGGATTCCATGTGGGAGATGTGAACGTTGTTGGTGTGCGTATTTCCCATATATTATTTGTTGATGACACTATCTTAATTTGTGATGCCTCTAGGGAACAGTTGCTGTCCATAAGGTTGGTGTTGTCAATATCGGGAAAAGTGAGATTGTTCCCGTTGGGGAGGTGAATAAAATAGTTGCTTTGGCTAGTATTCTTCAATGTAGAGTGGGCAAGTTGTCTATGAAATATTTGGGGATGCCGTTGGGAACTTATTTTAAGTCAGCTGCGATATGGAATCCTATTTTGGAGAAAATGGAGAAGAAGCTATCTGGGTGGAAGTGTCTTTATATATCTAAAGGTGGTAGGCTTATGCTGATAAAGAGTACTCTCTCAAGTCTCCCTACGTACTTTTTATCTCTCTTTACTATTCCTAAAGTTGTGGCAGCTAGATTGGAAAGTATTCAGAGAAATTTTCTATGGGGGTCTTCTGAGGGGAGTTTCAAGTATCCGTTAGTGGTTTGGGATAAGGTATGTTCTCTCATTGAGAGGGGCAGTTTGGGGATAAGAAGTTTGGTGTCATTTAATCAAGCGGTATTAGGGAATTGGTTGTGGAGATTTGGTCATAAAGCTACCCATCTCTGGCGGAGAGTTATCTCCACAAAATATGGTGAGGTTCAAGGGGGGTGGTGCACTAAAGTCTGCAAGAGGGCTCATGAGTGTGGTCTTTGGAGAAGCATTAATGAAGGGTGTGAGAGCTTTTCTAAGCATTTGTCCTTTGTAGTGGGTGATGGAACTCGTATCTACTTTTGGCATGATAGGTGGATTGGTGAGAATTCTTTAAAAGATTGCTATCCTGAGCTTTATGCATGTTTAGCGATTAAGGATGCTTGCATCTATGAGGTATTATGGGCTCCAGAAGGGGGTACTGTTAGAGTGTGGAATTTAAGTTTTTATAGAGCGTTTGAAGATTGGGAGTTGGCTGCTTCTTATTTTCTTTTTCAGCTTATCCCCCATCGAATTCCTCGGGTTGATAATAGAGATACTCTTTGCTGGTGGCCAAAAAGGGATGGAAAGTTTGAGACCCGGTCTTACTACCATGAGATTTGGGGTGCCTCGAATTCTTTATTTCCTTGGAAGGGTGCTTGGAATCCAAAGATTCCTAAGCATGTGGTGTTCTTTTTGTTGATTGCTGCACATGGTTGGATCCTCACTTTGGATAATCTAATTCTTAAGGGTTGCCCTTTGGCTAATTGGTGTTGTATGTGTTGCTGTGATGGGGAGTCTGTAGACCACCTTCTTCTTCATTGTCCTGTTACTCATTCCCTATGAGCTTTCATGCTTCAGGCTTTTAGTATTCATTAGGTTATGCTGGGTTTGTTGGCGGGTTTGTTATCTAGTTGGCATTAGTAGCTTAGGAAGCATAATTCTGAAATTTGGAATTTGGTTCCAGGGTGCTTAGTGTGATTGTGTGGTTGGAGCGAAATCGTCGATCTTTTGAAGATAAAGAAAAAATGTTGGAGGAGTTAAAGATTTTTTGCTAACGCAGCCTAATTGAGTGGTCTTGTTGTTAGGGTTTTACTAAGTGTTCTTCTCTCTCTGAGTTTATGCCTTCCCTTAGCTTAGTTTCCTGACTTCTCTCCTGCTATTGTGTTGTGTTGTGCTGTGTTACTGTTGTGTTGTGTTGTTTTTCATCATCATGAACATCTTGTAATTCTCATTTATTTTTTTCCCTCTTTAATATAAGTTTTATGATTACCTATAAAAAAAAAATTTGAAAAAAGAAAAGAAAAGAAAAGATAATGACGTAGACACTGATGTGGCTTAATTGGAGCGTAACAACAATAAATGCTGTTTTAGCTTTTAAAAATATATAGATATAGATGTATTACGCTTTTTGATGAATGCCCAATCCTTTATAGAAAAGAAAAGAGCATATGTGCTTTTCCTTGAGTTATATTGGTAATGGTACGTGAAAGGAGAGTTTTAGTTGTGTTGAATGCAATTTTAACAACCTTGAAGTAAGCCAAAAATTTTACATCCCTAATAGGCTACCATTTCTTTTCCCTTTATTTTATTTGGATTTTTGGATGAGTAAGTTTGCTTCCAAAGGAAAAGGGAGATGCATTGGGGGGTTGATAAAAAATGGTGTTTAAGCCTTTTAAGTGTATTGACTAATTTCTTAGATGTGTGTAGTTTCCCTGTCACACAAACACTGGGTAATTATAGGGAAGAATCCCTCAGAAGTAGCTCCAAGGTGTGTGTTGAGATTTTTGAACTCAAGATTTCATGGATCTTATGATGGCTTGAAAACCACTAAACCAACCCTTCAAGGAAAGGGGGAACTAAGATTTAACAAATGACATTGTCATTTGAGACATGATTTGTTAGTTACCGATTTTATTTAAGCAAATTTCACTCTCATGCCAAAAAATGCTCTAGTTGTGGTGTACGCATGCATGTCTTTTCTTGATGCTCTCGTTGATTTTTTTTCTTCTTATGTTTAGTTGAAGCTTGTGTATCCACTAGAGAAGATGTCGGAAGAAGTTGAGTTAGACAACGAAATTTTGAAAGGGGTGAGCTCGAGAGATACGGTGGTAGTGACAAAGGGTACTCAAGCTTTGAGCTTATGGGAAGATGAGTGTGATGGGGACGATGATGAAGGTGATTGGAGTACAGTCATTATGCCATAAATCGACATGCTCTATTGGGAAGATGGTGGTGATTCTGTATGGCTAGAACCATTAGTTGTATCCATTCCAGTGGAGAATAAGGTGACTCTAGTGGAGGCTGTAAACAAACCTCAGGCTTTGATTTGAGTGAAAGAGGAAAACCAAAGGTTTTGGCTATATGTGGGCAGGTCTTATGAGGGCCTTGAAAATCAAGTTACAACATTATTCCAAGCTATTGAAGAGAAGAATAGATGGGAGGGTGGTATCTAGAGGAATTTATTGAAAGTAGTATCAAAGGGCAATAGGTAGCTAAAGAATTAGGTGACTTCTTGGAATTTTGAGACCAGCTCAGGTAAGACTAGAAGTGTTTAACAAGGAGAGGGTTATCATGTTGTCTTAATTAATCTCAAAATTATTTCTTGGAATGTGAGAGGGCTAAACGATTGAGATAAAAGGCCCGAATTAGAAACTTGATTAGGGATCAGAAGACTAATATTATATGTTTACTAGAAACTAAATTGGAGTTAATTACTCGTGGGTTGATAAGAAGTATGTGGGGTTGTCATTATGTTGACTAGTTAAACTGAGGGTCTCTTGGTGCTTTAGGGGATATTTTTTTGATGTGGGATAAAAGGGTAGTGGAAAAGATGGAGGAAGTCGTGGGTCAATTTTCAATATCTTGTAGATTAAAAAATGTGGAGAATCAATTTGAATTGGCATTCACAGGGGTTTATGAGACTAATACATATAGGGATAGGAGGTTGTTTTAGGAGGAAATGTATGGTTTACTTAATTGGTGGAATGTACCATGGTGTGTTGGAGGTGATTTCAATGTGATTTGCTTTCCTACCAAACTACTGGGAACTGAGAATTATTCTCAAGCTATTTTTTGATTTCATCTCAACTCATGGTACGATTGATTTACCTTTGGAAGGTGACTCTTTTACTTGGTCTAGTACTCGTAAGCAGGTTGATTTAGAATTGACCACTTTCTGTTCTCAACGGATTGAGAGGTTTAGTTCCCAAATGTTTGAAGGATGCCCCACCTTATGTCTGACCACTTTCCAATTCTCTAAGATTGTGGTAGTTTCCAAAGAAGCTATCATCCTTTTAGATTTGAAAACATGTGGCTCAAGGTTGAAGGTTTTGTGGAGAAAGTAAAATTGTGATGGGATTCCTACTAGATTCAAGGGCATCCAAGTTATAAAGTCACAAATAAATTGAGGGCCTTAAAGTTAGATTTGAAAAAATGGAATAACGAAGAGCTTGGGAATGTGGAAATTAAGAGAAAGCAGTTTGCTTTTGATGAACTGGATGATACTAAGGAGAGCAGGCATTTAAATGATGATGAGAAATTGGAAAAATATCATATTTACATAGATCTTGAAAAAACCATTCTTTTGGAGGAGATTTGTGTGAGACAGAAATCTAAAGGTCTTTGGTTAAGGGAGGGGGATAAAAATATGAAATTTTCCCATAGAGTGGCAAATTTTCATAGGCGGTGTAATGCTATAACCAATCTTCTAATGGATGGAGAATTGACTACAGATCTAACAAGTATTTCTAAATGTATTATGCAGTTTTATTGTTGTCTGTATATTAAGGATGATTTCCATCACCCTTTTTTGGATGTTATGGATTTTAATAGTTGTAGACATTGTATTTTGTACCTCTTACGACTCAGGCCCACATTCCCTAATGATGCTCAAACTCTAAGGCTCAATGCCAGTTTAGAGCCCAATTGGATATCAAATTGACTTGAGGAGTGTTAAAATGGAAATATAACCTTTTAAATGAGCGAAAATCTATTTTTGGAAATAAAATGACCAAAATGGCGCTCAGCGCATGTACGTGGGCAGCGGCTTGTGTACATGGACCAAAGCATGCATACGTAGGCATATTCTTGTGTACACAACTAGGGTTTTAGAAGCATGAAAAATGCAAGTTTTTTGCAATAATGGCTGAGGTTTGGAATGAATCCCGCATCGTATGGGAACCATTCCAAATCCCATTTTTTCCACTATATAAAGTCTTACATGGTACATTTTCAAAACACACAAAAATCCCACGGGGAAAAACCTAAGATTCACTAGAAAATAGTTAATCAAAATGGAGTTTTTCACAAAACATCCTAAAGTCAATTTTATTTAACTATGACCTTTTTTGGCCTCAATCCTTTTAGTTTAACATTGCTAATTGCTTGTTTAATGACTTATGATAGATTTAACTTTGGGGAACGGTCAAAATCAAAGTTTGGGAACTCCTTTTGAGGTATCAAGCTTCAACCTTTCTTTTTCCTTTTTAAGTCTTTTCCTTCTGCTTTAATCTTGTTTCTTGGCTTTGTTTCCGCTTATATATGCTTGTGTAGTTTAGTTTTATGCTTGTCTAATGTTTATAAGCATGCTAGGTTGTTAGAATTAGGATTTTCTTTTGTGCTCTATTTTTCTGTTTTGTGTTTCTGGGTTAGGGTTTGTGAACAAGCCCACACACGTTTGCCATGAGCATGCATATGTAGGTTAAACTTGCATACGCAAGCCTTTGGTCGCGTACGTAGGCACTTGTCTAGAAACCCTAGTTCAGATTTCTTGTTTTGTTTGGTTTACTTATTTCACATGTTTTGCCTTCGTTTAAACCCTTTTTACATGTTTAAATGTATCGGAGTGTCTGTCTTGTATGCTTACTTATCTTTAATATGTTTAGATTATGATTTTATGTTTATGTCTTGTTTGAATACCATGAACATGCATTCACATGTCCATGCACAATGCCAGAGGTGCTAAGATGCTACAAGGTAAGTAAGGTAAGTCATGCATTCACAGAATATGCATGTTGATTGTTTAATCCTCCCTTGATATATGTGTATGAAGTTGATGCCCTGTTTTTGATTCATGATATGATTTGCTTGCTACCATATGGATGTTTATGCTCTATTGACATGATTGAGTTGTTGCCTTGTTGTAGATATATGATAGGGTTTTCGCATGTTAGATGAATGCTAGGATTTTCTCACATGCGTTTGGGTTTGGCTTTCTTTTGCTTTATGGGTAGATAAGTATGTGTTTTGGGATAATAATGCCATGATTGTTTGTTTAGATGCATGCTAGTGTGTGTGTGTGAGTTTAAGACACAAGTATTGAAAGTGTTTTTAATAAGGTTAAGATGTAAGACACAACGATGGGAGGCTAACCTTAGGGTTAGATGATCTTGGGTGCCTAACGCCTTCCCAAGAGCGTACCTAAACTTCAAACCTATACTCTAGTAGTAAAATCAAAGGTCCTTCCTCGATAGGACGCTATATTTATGGTTCCTAGACCATTGCAAAAATTTGGTGGCAACTCCAACACCCCTTGTGTCCACAATAGCATCCTTAAGGAAAAATCTGAGTGGTTGGAAAGACTATTTGAAGAGGAGGAAGTGTTTGGGGTGATTCAGAATTTCAATGTTGATAAGGCTTCAAGCCTTGATGGATATTATTTGGCCTTCTTCCAATCTAGTTGGAGTGTAATCAAGGCTAATATGATGGAGACCTTTCAAAATTTTATGCCCACAGTAAATTTTAAAAAAAAGTCTCAGTGCTACCTTTATTTGCCTTATTCCTAAAAAGAGAGACATTGTGGAGGTCAAAGATTTTAGGCCTATTAGCTTAATAGGCGGGGTGTATAAGATTATTGACAAAGTTTTAGCCAACATGGTGGTCCTTTAGGATATTATTTCTACCCTCCAAAACGCTTTCATGAAAGATAGGCAGATTTTAGACTTAGTTCTCATCGCTAATGAATGTTTGGATAGTCATATGAAGTCAGGAGTTTCAGAGGTGTTATGTAAATTAGATGTGGAAAATGTATACAACCATGTCAATTAGGATATTTTAATCTATATGCTCCAGAGATGTGGGTTTTTGGAGAAATGGTGGAGGTGAATTAGGTATTGTGTTTCTATGGTGTGTTTATCTATTTTGATTAACTGTAGCAAAAGTGGCTTTTTAAAGAGTTCTTGGGGCTTACACCAGGAAGATCCTCTTTCTCCAATGCTTTTGCTATTGTAAAGGAAACTTTGAGCCGTATGACAGAGGTTGTGTGAGATGGCTTTATTGCATGATTCTCTGTTGGGTCTCTAGAAATTGATGAAATAATGGTGTCTCATCTTTTCTTTGTTGACGACACTCTTATTTTTTTGTGATGCTGACGTGCATAAGATTGTCCATTTCAGGACTACTCTTGCTTGCTTTACTACTACTTCTAGATTGAAGATTAATTTGAGCAAGTCGAAATTGATTCTTGTGGGAAATGTAACTAACTTGGAGAAGTTGATGGCCATTTTGGATTGCAGACATGCGACAACTTCCAATGAAGTATTTGGGTTTTCCTTTGGGTGCCAAATGCAAAGAGAAGACAATATGGAATCCTATTATTGAGAGGATGGAAAAAAGATTGGCAAGGTGGAATACTTTGTATTTATCTAAGGGAGGTAAAGTTATGTTGATTTAGAGCACTCTCTTAAGCTTGCCTACTTACTTTATGTCTTTATTTGCTATTCCTGTTGATGTGGCTAACTGTATTGAATAGTTACGAAGAAATTTTTTATGGAGTGGGTTAGGTTAAGACTCCAAAGTCCATTTAATGAGATGGCCTCATATTTTTTTCTCCTTTAATGTATGGGGGGCTAGTGTAGACACCTCATTTTGTATCCGTTAATATTTTTTGGTCCCCATTCTCAATGATGAGCTTGTTAAATGCATCAATGAAGGGTAATTAAAGTTTTTTCAATAGTTTGGAGGTAATCACAACTCAAAAGTGCTTAAAGAGTTTTGAAAACAATGTTGAAAAATGACATTCGCTTATTGTTTTAACCATAAATTTTGATCCAAAAATAAATTTTTGAGTGAAGTTTATTTCATTGGAAAGTAGACATCATGGGCTTCAATTTGAATATAAATTTGTCCTAATTTGGATTTAAATAGAGTAAGTTATAGCCATTAGAAGTTAGACCATCAGTGTTGTAAGCAATTAGGGTTTCAGCAAGCATGCGTAAGCACCTTTAAGGGCGTGCATGAACCCTCGCAAGCACATGCACCCACCTTCAGTTCTAGAAATCAGGAATTTTCATATTTGGGGCCCCAAAACTTTACTCTCTGGGTTGGGCCACCCCCGGACCATTAAGAACGTCCAAAAGCCTCTAAAAGGCCCATAAAATCCTAGTTTTAATGTATAAATACTCATCTTATGTCTCCAATCAAAACTCTAGCTAGAGAGAGTTTATTTTGGCATCCATGTTTTCTAAAACCCTATTTCATCTTCTCTAATCACTCACAAAGCACACTAGCACATTTTTTTACAGTATTCAAAACCCTTCTTTAGTAGTCTCTTAAGGCAGAAAGTTGTTTTCTAATTGGTTTTTCTAAATCTTTTTCAAAAGGATATTGTTTTTGAGTTGTGATACGTAGTTCTATTGTGTTCTTTAATTCATTTGTAATCTCAATCTAAAGTTGTTATTCTAGGCACTAAGGGGTCAGTTAAACAAAGTTTTGATTTGTGATCTTCAAGTAAGGTAAGTCTTCTTCCATGACTTTTCCTTTGCTATGAACTCTAATATTTGTTATAGTTTATTCAAGTTTTGTTTATTGCATGTGATCATCATAAGCATTATGTGATATGTTTTAATCTGACCATGTGATCTAATTTTTCTTTGTTTTAGTTTCCCTTTGTATTTCCTTTTGTTCTTGTTCTTAGATTTGAAGCTAATATGTTATAATATGTAGAACTTTTCACATGTTCTTTATTTGATTGTTTTGATCTTTGCTTGATGATGTTAATATGACCGTAGGATAATTTTGTTAGTCTTTAGTTTTTCCTTTGTATTTTCTTTTATATATGTTCTAATACTTTAAGTTGTTTTAAGCTAAACATGTGATTTCTACAAATTATGTGCTAAGGATGGTTGCGCATGATTGATGATGCACACACATGGTTTTGACCTTGCATATGTATGGTTAAGTATGTACGCACCTCAAACCCAAATTTGGAAAAAATATTGTTTTTATTTATTTGATTATTTTTCTATTTGTTCTTTGATTCTGTTTAACCCTGTTTTAGGTTATTTAATTATGTTTATTTGTTTTCATTTTTTTATGTAGTTAATTTTGCCATGTTAGGTTTGATTTGATATATTTCCTTATGTGTTTGATTTTATTTGTCTTTTTTATTTTTATTTTATAATAATATGTTTGGTTGTGTTTTAATGTGTTTCATTTTCTGTTGTTATGTGATATTTAGCATGTTGTTTGTGTTATTTTATTTAAGTGCATTATATATGTTTAGGATTAGGGATTTTGGCTCTTCTAATAATGTCTTTAATTAAATATGGTCTATAAACATATAATGGAGGCCGACTCACAAGTCGGGTGGTCTTGGGTGCCTAACACCTTCCCAAGCCATACCCTAACTTTGAACTCAATGTCTAGTGCGTAGACCTATGTAAGTAAGTGGCCCAAATGCCCAATTTGATTCTTAAACCTAAACCGGGTGGCAACTCCCAAATCTCCACCTCTAGTCCCTACAGTTGAGGCGTACTTCCTATGGGGGCATGAACCACTTATTTAGTGTGAGACGGTGTGCTCACAACTAGGTATAAGGAAGTAGAAAAAAATTCAATTAAGCCTTGATTCGAAAATGGTTGAAGAGATATTGTACATAGAGATATATTTTGGTGAAGGGTGATTGAGGCGAAGTATGGTAGTGATTGGGGGTGGTGTTCTAAAATGGTTTTAGGTCCTTATGGAGTTGGCTTGTGGAATAATATAAGATAAGAGTGAGAGACTTTCTCCAAGCACCTTTAGTTTTAGCTAGGGGATTGTTTTAGAGTGAAATTCTAGCATGATGTTGTGCAATATTTTGCAATGGTATCATCAATTGGGATTTGCAATTTTCAAGATGTGAACAAGATTGGGAGTTAAATGAATTTAATTTATTCCTACCTAGTTGGAGAAAATGGAGAAGATAAGCTTTGCTGGAAACTAGCTAAAAAGTAGGGGTTTTGAAGTGAGAGGTTATTATAATTCTTTGGTGTTTAATACAATTGTATCTTAACCATGAAAAATTCTTTGGAAATTGAAAGTTCTACCTAGAGTTGCTTTCTTTTCTTGGACAACTGCTTTGGGTAGGATTCTTGTTGTGGATAATTTTCGAAAAAGAATAATTATTGTAACAAAGTGGTGCTATATAACTTCACTGCCATATGGCAATGAAATTGTGCCCATGGATCGAGTAAAAATGGGATGGGCCGGCCTAATCTTGCCCATTGACGACCTTTAGGTGAACTCAATTAATGAGTTTTAGAGGGTAATATCAATTTGGTATGATTTGTTACTACAACAACAATAAAATCCTAGTCCCAAAATTTGATAAGATTTGTTAAATTTGAAGAAAAAAAAGGGACCATTTATCTATCTATCTATCTATCTATCTATATATATATATATATATATACACACATATATACTAGCCTTATCATATGCACTTCGTGCATGTGATGAGGATTTTTTATTTTTTATTTTTTAGTGTCATAATTTTTCATTCATTCTAATTTAAAATTTACACGTTTTCTCATTAATATTACGCATTTAGAATTTATAAGTGGATAAAGCAATTTGAAAATTAATAGGAGAGTGACCCTATTTTTTAGGCAATATTTTAGTGGGAGTTAGAGTTGTATTTTTATCGGATTGTCTTTTAATTTTGTCTCTACTTAAATATAAGAGTGTAGAGACATTTTTGAATAAAAAAAATTAGGATCCTAAATAGGGGAAGCCCCTTAAATATTATAGTGTGTGTGTGTATATATATATATCTATATATATTGTTTTTGGGTAGTAAAAATGAAGAAGATATTATTAACTCACCAATCTCTCTATTTTTTCATAGATAGTCATGGATTGGAGCTATGGATTTGAATTAGCCAAACCTAACTTGGCCTGCTCTCCAAAAAAGAACCAACTTGGTCCAAGCTTTTATTTACTTTACTATTTAACTTATTAATATTTTGAAAATGTCAAAATTTTATTTGGGACATATTTAGTAGACTGTAATAAATACTGTAATGTAATAATTATTCTTATGGTTTAACTATTCTTTAGTTTGGTTATGTTTTTATTACAAAGAATAGCCATTCCTTAGTATGTGTAATAATTTCTAAAATTAATATATTTCCAAATAAAAAAACTTTCCATATACAGGTAATAATTATAAAAATAAAAAATCATAAAAAATAACTTATATCTCTCTCAATTTAAGGAATGTTATGTTTAAGAAAATATAATTGTATGAACAATATATTTTCTAAACTAAATCTTAAGTTTTATTTTAATGTTATAATCACAACCAAACTTATGAATAGATTTAGATTTAGTTATTACATTACCACACATTTTATTCCTAGAAATAAAGATTATAATTTCTGTCGTAATCTCCATTTAGTATACCAAACGTAGCCTTGATATTTGAGTGATATATATATATATATATATATATTTGAGAACAAATGGCAGAATTTTATTCAAAGAAAGTAATAAGTCTATACAAAAGCAAGGTAGCACCATAGATCAACCATGCTAAGATTGTACTCGCTACAGAGCTTTCTCTTCACCTAACAAAAAATGTAGCAACTATATTCAAATTTACATCTAGGAATGCCTAAGAAAAACAAGAGAATCTTACAAATACTCAAGACAAGCTTCCATAATTAGCTTCAAAATATTCTAAAGCATGGGCTGTAGCAAACATGGCTAGAGAAGGGGGGTCAGGACGTGGAGTACCGTAACGAGCCTCATTCTACTTATTCCAAATCATCTAGTAGACGTGGAGTGATATTATATCTAGAATCTCTTAAATTAAGAACCTTGACTTCAATCATTTGAGCTACAATCAATGATAGATTTTTGCTTGGTGAGCTACCATAGCAACATCAAATAATTTCTAGAAGTATTTTATTTGTCCCAATAGCTCTTAGTCTCTCTTTCCTTGATGATTGGGAAGTGACATCGCGAAGCCACAATGAGTGACTGATTGTGGCAACAATGGGTTGGGTTGTGATTGTGCCAAGTTTGGGTTATGGGTTGGTTGGATTTATGCCGATTTGGGTTGTGGGCTTGTGTTGATTTGAGCTATGGTTGGGTTTGTGCAGATTTGGGTGTAGAGTTTGTTGGGTGGGTTCATTCTCAGGTCAATGGTTTGCTTATGGATTTGGTGCGTTGTGTGATAAATATGTGTAAGGTAGTGGGCCTTGTTTGTAATGTTGGGCTGCTTCCTATTGCACTAGGCCTGAGTTTTCTAGATAAGAGAGTTGGGACCGGTCTAATTGGAACCCACCTTGGTTCGGCTTGTGTACAAACTACACCATGTCTGCCAGGCTTTGGTTACATGCCCATGGCAAGTAGAGTTGCTATAAAGAAGTTATGGCAGACAGATATAATATGGATAACACAAGAAAATACAATCACTACTTTTAGCCACAATAAATAAAAGTGAGCAACAAAAGGCTCTCTATACATAGAATAAGATAAGTGAAGGATAAACATAGTTAGCAAAATTAAAGTGTTAGTTTGCCATGCCAGTAATACAAGGGATTGAAACCAAGAAGGGAAAACCGTTCCCTCAACACGAGTAATCTCAGAGAAGAAATTAATTGCTTTGAGAGAACAGGCCTAAATGTTCTATGCCCAAATACAGATCTTTTGTCTTTTATAGAGAACAAAACTATTGAGGGAGAGAGGAGATCAACCTATTGGTGCATGCCTGTTGTTCTAAACTTCTCTCTCTCTCTCTCTCTCTCTCTCTCTCTCTCGTTACTTCTTACTTTTCTTTTTCTTTTGTTTTACTTCCTTTCCTTTTCAATGCTTACTTCTGGGTTATGGTTTTTCCTAGAAATTCCTATTACTATGATTTTTTTGAATCCCCTCTTCAGTGCATAGCAAGGGATCCTTTATATAGAGCTTGCCGTGACTGGTATTTACTGTTTTAGCCCTCAACTGCCTTTGTTTGGTGTGAGTGTCCTTACTGACCACTTATTGGTCGTCAATTGTTCAACCACCACCACTTACTTGTACTGGCTGTGCCGCTCCCTTCTGCCAGACAAAGAAAGCTATTTTGTTTGTTTGCTTGCTGTGGCTTTTCTACCTGTTACAGTGTGTGTGCCCTCTCTCTCTATCCCTTATGGCATGCACCTAGTGGTTTCAACTCATCCTTATTTCTTTCGGGTGGCATGTTATCCCAGCAGAACATTTCCCCCAAAAAAGCCTGGGTAAGAACCCCAAAATAGGTTTTTTCCTTCTCCACACTACCAGACCATGCCTTCTCTTACCTCTGACCCATGACCCACCACTTTTTATATTGGCTGGGGACAGGCTGGTAGTGCCTGGGTCTTACGCGTGCTTTACCTTCTTCGCTTGCTGCTCATACATTTGCCGTGATTTGGAGATTGGTCTGTACGTTCTGTCATGCACTTTTGGCTTCTTATGGCGTGGGTTGTTTTCCGATCTGCCATTCTTTATGACTTGCTTCTTTTTGGGGGTTGGGCCTTGTCAGATCATAGGCCTTCCTTCCCTTGGCCTACTCTGTATTCACTTCGTGGCCTTGTTAGCATTTCCTGCCATACCACTCTACTATTCTTGCTGTAATGTTGTTTGACTCAATCCTGCTGGGCCTCTTTGGGCCTGCTGTTTATTTCCCTCCCAATGACTTAGTGTGTTCGCTGGGCCTTTTCTTATATTGTTTACAGGCTCCTGTGTCCCATTTTCCTCTTGGGCATTCTTAGCCCATTTGCTTTCCTTGGGCTTCCTCGGTCCTTTTCCAATCTTGCTTTCCCATGGGCCTTTACTAACACTCTTAGGCTTTCCTGGCCCAATTATTTTATACCTCATTCTTGGGGCTGATGAATCTTCCATTAGCCCCTTACTTTCTTTGCTTGCATTACTTTGGGCCTACTGTAACCCATTCTCGCTTTTCTACATACTGTTCATGGGTTTGCTTCTTCTCTCTTTTCGGACCCATTCAAGCCTGTTTGTTTCCTCAGGGCTCACTTTATGAGCCCGTGAGCCATTCATTCCTGCCACTTGGGCTCAATGGCTTTTTCTTGCTTGCTAACTTTGGTCTGCCCGTGTTGCTAGGCTTTTTTCTCTTACTGGATTTGTCAAAATGATCCTCAACAATATGATTGTTTGAGATAAATTAAAAAAAAAAAAAAACAATGAGAAAAAATGTTTAATAAGATAGAGGAAAAAATGGACACTTTGTTAAAGAGTATATAAAAAAAGATTGGTAGAAAGTAGATAAATGGCTTTTTAAAACAAGAATTTTGTTATAGCTATGTTGATTTTTTTTAGAGAAATAATTATAATATACTGCAAATCTAAACCCCAAGTACTTTATACATGAAGAGATATCAATTTAGTTACAAGACTATGTGCAGCTAAGTTTGGCTTTCCGTGGAATGCTCTAGTAACATACCGTATGTGGTGTATATAAATAGAATAGAATATAAAAAAAAAATAAAATAAAAAAAATAAAAAATAAGAAGAAGAAGCTAGAGTGTTGACGGTTGAGCAGGTAAAATAGAATAGAATCGAGAGATATAAAAGTGGGTTTGTTGGATGTTGGAGGTGGAAAGGTAGGTCTCTAGTACCATATCATATGACTAGTCTTAGTTGGACCCGGACCCCGGTCATTTCGACGAACCAGCAACAGCACCCAAATACAAACCATTTAAACACAAAACATCACCAACCAAAAAAAGCTCTTTACCCTATAGAATTAGACACACGCACACAACAAATATAGCTATATATATATTCAGAAACTTTTTTTATTCTTTTTCATTTTGTTAAATATTATTCCCCTCTCTGTTATTGTATATTGTGTCTGCAATTGCGTACCCTTTGTTGTTGTTGTTGTTGTTGTTGTTCTTCTTCTTCTTCTATGGCTGTTGGTGTTTGTTTTCTCTTGGTTTGCATCATCACAGTGTTCTCTTCTCTGCGGTTGGGGTCTTGTTCTTTGTGCCCAAAGGACTCCAATTTGTTTCTGTATGCTCTTCATTCTCAATGCCCTATTTCGATCTCCCCCAACCCACCTCTCCAGGTACGCTTTCTCTTTTTCTTTCTTTTCAATTTCACATTTCCTTGATTGTAGATTTTTGGGGATTTTGTAGGGTTCTGAGAATTTTGTGCTTGATCTTGGCTGACTTTTGTTTCTGGGTATTTCCTTTTTTTTCCTTTACTTTTACTTTTATATGTAAATTGCTGCAAAGGGTTAGTGGTATTTTGTTGTTGAGGCTATTAAGTTTTTATTTTTAATTTTTTTTTTGAATAATTGGAGAATCGTATTCCGTTGTATTTGGTTGACTTTTGAATGTTAAGTATCTTTCTCTGATAAAAAATCTGATTAGAGAAGAAAATGAAATGAAGTTGGGCATTATTCAAATTCCCTGATTTTGACTAATAAGTAATAACCTAGTATTAACCAAAAAAAAAAAAAGAAATCAAAATAAAACTTTGTTGCTAAATGCTTTTTTATGTGATTTATTTTTTTGGGTTTTCTTTTGTAGCCAATTCAACTTAGTCCTTTTAAATCACTGTTAAGAATTATGACTATGAGAAAAATTCATATTCTAGAAGGTTTGAATTTGTCTTTTGGAGGAGCAAAACCATGAATATAGGTCAGCAGAAGTATATACTTGATATAGTTTGCCATATTTTAGAGGTGTTAAATGCGGCATAACTGCATCAGTTTTGGTCTGCATACCTAGTATCGACTAGAGGGACAGGAAGATTTTTATTTAAGGTGCAAGGGTTGGTGATTACATCAGGGTGTTAACTTCCTGGAAAAATAAGACAGTTTCGGTGTCCATTCTATGCATTCTAGCACTAGGAAGTATTACTAAATCCGTGGCGGAAAAAAAAATGCACTATAGCGGTTATGTTTCCAGCATGATTTGAGGGTGTAATTAAGCTACATTATATACGATATTGCTTGAAGACTAGAATATATGATAATGTAAGCTGATTGATAACGGGAAATGATATTTGTGTTTAGGTAGTTATTGCTTATCTCTTTATGGAATATTTCCATGCAATATTAGTGTTGATAACAATGTAGATGTCTCTTTATAAAATAAACCCATACAAGTTTCATGTGTTGTTCTAGGTCATTGAGTTGAACTTTCTTGACTTTCAATTCTTGGCCTTTCTGGGAAATTATGTTCTAGAATTCATTCTTTTATGCTTTAGTGGTAAATTTTTTTCTTTTTGATAGGTAATAAGACTTTTATTGAAAAAATTGAACATCATGTTCACAATGGTGAACACTTTGAACAAGAAACAAATACAATATAATCAAGAACTAAAGGAAATAGAGACTAAAAAATTAGATAAAGAAATACAATTCGTACACCCCCAAATACGAGCCCAAAGAAACAGAGTACCAAAGAGGAGAGATTTTAGATGATCTAATGTTCTCTCCTTGTCTTCAAAAGTTCGGGTATTGCGTTCTTGCCAAACTAACCACATTAAACATGTTGGGACCATATTTTAAATGGTTGAATGATGCTTTCCAAACCCGTTTCTCCACATAAAGAAAAAAGAGCTGACTGACCTTGGCATTACTTATTGGATCCCAAACGCTACAAAAGCTTTGCACCATTAGGCGTGAGAAAACTTATAGTGAAGAAGAAGGTGATCTACTAATTCCCCATCACAGCAGCATAAACAACACCTATTAATCAGAAACCGACCTCTCTTGACAAGACTGTCAATGGTGAGTATCCCATCATTAGTTGCTGTCCATAAAAAGAAAGACACCCATTTAGGCACCTTTGCACACCAAATGCACTCCCACGGAAATTCATTGGTGTTAGGACTAGATAACAACTTATAAAAAGAGCGCACATCAAATACCCCAAACGTAGTCAATCTCCAAATCAGGTGATCATCCCCCTCACCCCTCGGAATAGAGGAATAAATAAGCCCAAAAAAGGAATGAACAGTGTCTGCCTCACAATCCTGAGGACCATGACGGAAAAGTAAATTCCAAGCTCCTTTTACCTCCTTCAGAAATAGATATTACCAAGTTAGAGACCCATGCTTCTCTAGAAGGAGAGCAAGCAAACGTAGCAGGAAAGAGTTCCTTCAAAGGAATAGGCCCACACCAAGGATCATGCCAAAAACTAACACAGCAACCCTCCCCCACGTTATACAGAATTTGACTAAAGAACTTCTTTGTTCCTTCCTTAATATTCCTCCACATCCCACACCCATGAGAACCTCTTACCCCTCTAGTGCACTAGCCTCCTCTCCCCTCACCATAATTGGCTGATACAACCTGACACCATAATCTGTTTCTTTCTTTCCCAAAATGCCACAACCACTTCCCAAGTAAGGCCTTGTTAAACAACCCAATCCTTTGGATCCCCAAACCACCACTCTCAACAAGCAAATAGACCTTATCCCAAGCACTAAAGGATATTTAAAAACATCCTCTGAGGCCCCCCAAATGAAATTCCTCTGAATCCTTTCTATTCTAGCTGCCATAGCCTGAGGGATAGTAAACAAAGATAAAAAGTAGGTGGGAAGGCTTGAGAGAGTACTTTTTAACAAAGTAAGCCTGCCACCTTTTGACAAATAAAGTCTTTTCCAACCAAATAGCCTTTTCTCCATCTTTTCTATAATAGGATTCCATATTGATGCATCCTTATAATGGGCCCCGAGAGGTATGCCTAGATATCTCATAGGCATTGTGCCCACCTTGCAGAATAGGGTATGGGCCAAAGCATTCAAATTCCCAACATCACCAACAGGAACAATCTCACTCTTACCTACATTAATTTTCAGGCCCGTAATAGCTTCTAAGAAGATCAACACCATCTGAATGTATAATAACTGTTCCCTAAACGCATCACAAAGCAAAATAGTATCGTTAGCAAAAAGAAGTTGAGAGATATGCACACCCTGTTGTCTATGTGACCCCACTTGAAAACCACAAAGAAAACCACCATTTTCCGTTCTCTTCAGCAGTCTACTCAGCACTTCCATAACTAATAGGAATAATAGAGGAGACAAAGGATCCCCTTGGCAAAGACCACGAGAACTACCAAAAAAACCAGCAGGAGACCCATTGACCAAAACTGAGAATTTAATTGTAGAGATACATGCCTTAATCCATCTACTCCACCTCGTCCCAAATCCCATCCTTTCCATAAGGGAAAAAGTAAGGCATTCCAGTTCATATGATCATAAGCCTTCTTAATGTCCAATTTAACTATAACACCCGGATTGCCACTCTTCAACTTGCTATCTAAACATTCATTAGCAATTAGAACCGAATCAAGAATCTGTCTTCCTCCCACAAAAGAATTTTGAGAATCGGATATCAGTTTATCCAAAACCCCTCAGAGTCTATGAGCCAACACCTTAGCCAAAAGCTTGTAAAGGTTGCCCATAAGACTAATAGGACAAAAGTCTTTAATATTGACTGCATTAGTCTTCTTGGGAATCAAACATAGAAAAGTGGCATTAAGAGATTTCTCAATAACACGCTAGATATGAAAATCCTTGAAAAATGCCATGACATCCCCTTCTAAAACACTCTCTAACACTTCTGAAAGAAAGCCATGGTAAACCCATTTGGTCTAGGGGCCTTATCACCTTCTGCCTCCTTGAGAGCCTCAATGATCTCCTTTTGGGTGGCTGTGTGGGATTAACATGTAGGCTGAAGGGTTGAGGGGTGTGAAATTTGAGAGAACAAAAGGGGAAAGGATCCCCTCCAATTCCCTCCCATTTTTAGCTGGATGTGCGATAATGCATGACATTTATTTGAATTTTAAATGCACATATCTTGCATCTAAATAAAAATTGGAGGATTCAATGGGAGGGGATCTTATCCCAAACAAAAGAAGATAAAATTGAAAATTATTTTTGGTTTTCCACCGTTTGTTTTGTAATCAAGGAGAGAAGAGTGGAACAAGAGGAAAAAATATATTGAACTTGTTCACTTGGGCCCTCTCTTTCTTTTTTCTTTTTTTTTTTTTTGATAAATAACATGAGAATATTATTAATAATAAAAAAAAAAAGCCAAACCAAGTATATTGGGGATGTACTATGGGGGCACAAATCAGGAAACAAAAGAACAACGGTCAAGAAAAAAAGGAAAGGAAGAACAAGAAAAATGAGAAAAGACAACACTCCATTCAAAGAGAGTGTGTAAGAAAAAAGACTTGGGCCCTCTCTTTCTATATCTATATGTATGTGTGTGTGTGTGTATAGATTTGGAGAGAAAGTGATGCAGAGAGTGCAAACAGAATTAAAGTTGGTGGATTTCATTCGGTATGAATTAGTTTAGATTCTTTTGTCAAAGTGTATACTGTGTATTGGAGTTGATTATTTTGTTTCTTTTCTTATTTGTTGTAAACTTGGAAGCTTTGCTTAAACACTTTAGAAAAACATTGTAGGACATTTTGAATTGTTGAATTTGATGAATAGTGTGGAATTGAGTTTTTTCTCTCTAGCTTGGTGGTGATTCTAAACAAACTTAGGTGGTGAAAGCTAGAGTTATTTTTATTTCCTTTTTTTAAAATTTTTTTTAATTAATTAATTAATTAATTTATTTTTATAAGTAATTTCCTTTTTCTCCATGCTGCATCAACTTCAAATCAGAGCGAAATTCGTTATTGGTGAGAAAAATTATCAATGCATAAAGGATAATTAATATAATGGCAAAACTTCACTTTCTTCACTTCATTTAAATATTAGTTTTTCTCTCTCTACAAATAAATAAGCAAATATATATATACATATATATATTTTCTGTTCATCTTCCCCAAACCCCAACCCTTTCCCAGCAACCCAACAATTTGGGAGGTGAAGTTGGCTGCCTTCTTGGCAGGATCATCATTGGAGTTGGAGGCAACAAACCCACGCTTCAGATCCTTAACAGCAACATTCTTAATGTTGAAGCCAACATTGTCACCAAGAAGAGCCTCTAGGAAAGCCTCATGATGCATTTCAACGGACTTAACTTTAGTGGTCAGCTTGGTGGGACCAAAAGTCACAACCATACCAGGCTTTAAAAAACCTCCTCCTACAAAAATCAACCCCCACTGTCAGAAACCACCACACCCACTGCAAAAATCAACAAAAATCCAGCAACCACCGCACCCACCTTAGAAACCACCACGCCCATTGCAAAAATCCCATCTCAGTTCCTCTCTCTCATTCCCTCTGGTCAGCCTCTGCCCTTGAAGACCCCACTCAAATCGCAACATAAAATCATAATCCTACTACCCTTTAAGATCAACGATGCCTCGATCAAGTCCAAAAGAATAGAGAAGAGAGAAGAGAGAAGAGAGGAGAGAATGAGTCAGTGGGGGAGGAGAGAGAGAAGAGAGAATAAAAAAATAATTTTCTTAGTAGTAGCGAGGGATATGTCTCGTTGGTTGTGGCGAGCTAAGATTGAATGTTAAATTTTTTTGATAGTTTGTTACTTATCAAAATTTTTTTTTTTTGATAGTTTGTTGAATATGATGTGTGGGCTTTTTGTGAGTTTTTAGCTACATTTTTAACATCAAACTAGTTTGTTGAGACTAATGCAAATGCTCTTAGTCCCTGAAGTTTGCCTATTGAGCACTATTGGTCCCTCAAGTTTCAAATGAGCACTATTGGTCTTTTTAAGATTAAAAAATTAGCGCAATTGATCCTTTTGTTAACAGTTGTTAAACTCAGTGCCTACGTGGCTAACAGAATAATGACATGACAAATTTTAAATGACATGACATCAATTTTAATATTAAAAAATTAAAACCCATTGCTGACTCACTAAAAAAACCATGACCCGTTTGAAAATCACCCAACCCATTTTTTGACCCATAAGCAAATGGGTATTCCCAAATCAAAATCAAACTTGTTGGGATTTCTTTTCTCCCTTTCTTGTTTCTCAAATTTGAATTTGATTTTCTGTTTTTCACTTTTTCTTGAAACCCATAGAAGGATTAAAATTCTCACTGTATCTGTTACAAGAGTTATTTTTCGGGTACGTAATTATGGAATTATTTCCAAACATGTAAAACAAACTTGTTGAGAGGAAGAGTAGGAGGAGGGCATATCATCTGAGAAATTGAAGGAATTTATTGGCTGAGAGAGATGTAACCTTTTTAATCATGATTCGTGACTACATTAAAAGGTGAGAGAGAGCCGATAGCCTAATTATAATTAATAGTGATATAGAAGAGTTTGATTTTGATCATTTAATATAGACCACGTCTACAACTACAAAAGCAGGGAAAAATTGGTGAGATTTGAGTTTGATTTTGATCATTCTTTGGACGGCACTGGGATTTCATATCTCTCTTTCTTGTTTCTTGGATTTGAGAATACCTGTTTATTAACGGGTCACAAAATGGGTTGGGTGATTTTCTAAATGGTCAAGGTTTTTTTAATGACTTAGTAATGAAAACCATTCAAGATATGTTTGCTTGATTAAAATCAGTGGAGGCTTCCCATCAAGGGATGACCAATAGTGATGAAACCCTAGCTTCACACATGGGAGACAATAATGTTGAGCCACCAAAACCTAGAGCTGAAAGAGACGTACAAGTGCTAACAAATGTTGCTACACTGCTAGAGCAGTGAGAAGATCATACCATAGAGTCAAAACAACATGCTGGAGTACTTGAAGCATATGTAGGTGATTGAATACCACTTATTGGAGAGTCAGATATGTTGCTTATTACTGAGAAGGAAGAGCGCCCACAATTTGATGTTAAAAAAGGAGCAAAGAATTAGAGGGTGCTCTGCTTATAACAAGTGAGTGTGATGCATTTACTCATGATCAACACTCCATGGTGCATGAAGTGGAAAAACTTGTACAATGGTGCTTCCTGTGGATTAAAAGGCTATAATATATTGTTCACAACACTGATTTGACCCATTGATTTTATTATTCCAGACACATTTAATGATATTGTGGAACAGAAAGCTTCTTTGTTCTTAGTGATGCCAAAAGTGTTTCAAGAGTTGGTGCAAGTATCAAGTGTAAGAGGTCTTCTCCTTAAACAATTCAAGAACTTGAGGTTAGAGTTTACTCCAACCAGAGGAGAATGATGGAAGGAGACAGCCAAAATTAATGTTGATGGATTTTATTTGAGATTTGAATTATTTTTTTTAATTCTATTTCTAAATTTATGTAATCTGATTGCATTGTTTCTTTCCTTATTTGTTGTAACCCTAGAAGCTTGAAGCTTCACTTAAAGGCTTCAGAAAAATATTGTGGGACATGTTGAATACTAATATGGAATTGGGATTTGTCTCTCTAGTTTGGTGATGATTCCAGGCTTAGGTGGTGAAGCTATAGGATTGTTCTATTTTTTTCCCTTACTCTTGCAAATCCCATGCTGCTTCAGGAAATTGGGTGCCAAAAAGAAGCGCCACCAAAATTTTCCTTCTTCATGGTCTGCTATTTAAACAAACTTAAATACATGTATCGTGCAAAGGAATCACTGCATTAGATAAATGCCTTACTGAATTACATTGTATAGCACCCATAAGAACTTAAGACTTTATAGGGCTTGTTAGTGAAGCTCAAATGACATATTTTAGTATTAAAATTCAGCTTAGCCACCTGGTATGCTTATTTGGTAACAATAATTTGACCAAGAAATAACCCATTAAACTTCTATTATTTTAAAGGTGTCATCAGATGCCATTTCCTTGTAAAACCATGAAGAAGCCTGACATATTCTTGTTTATTGCCTTTTAGTTCTATGTTGCTCCTATTTTTCTTACACTTACAAATTAAACATCGCATCCGAATTTCATTTCTCATTTTTTATTTGCAAGAGTGAACAAAATTTGCATTCATGCAAACTTATGTAGGTATACTCAAATGTTAACTAATGTCGTGATTAAGTTTCACTCAAAATATATGTGAGTTGCTTTTCATGTATTGCATTTTTCTCTCAGCATTTGAAAGATACACCTGTACTGCAAACCTGTGGTATAAAGTAAACCATGAACCTGCCCCTAATCTTTCCAACAAAGAATATTCACCCCGCCCTGCCTTCCCAAAAATGTAGCCTTTTGAAAAGTAAAGTTTAAAAATTAGAACCTTCTTGAATTAATCTTTTTGGAGGGAAAAAATGAATCATTTAAAAAAAGAAAAGAAAATCTGTGAGTATATTTTTAGCTTTTGAGGTATAGTTTTGACCATTTATCATTTTTCACTTTATTGTTATTCCCAAATTGGGACTCTCAATTTGGAGAGGGAGTATAAAAATCTACAAAGACCCATTATCTCATCTTTCTAAATATTAAAATCTTTTTAAGTTAATGCTTGAGATAGTTTTTTTGGGGATGGTTTAGAGCTAACCAATGTGGTTAATTTTATACACCTTTTGGTTATAACTCTTTATCTTATACTGTATCTTTCTCTTGATTTTACTTGAATTATATTTGGAAGAATCAATTTAGCTCTGCTTATGAAACTCTTTTTTGTCACAATGTAATTAATTATAAATCTAAGCTGGCAGTTTCTCTTCATCCTATTTGTCATCAACAATACTAGTTTTTCATGGATATTATGAACCTTAAAAAAAGTCTACTTCTGACTAATTTGACTCGCTTTACCTCTGATTTTTTAACTTTTAAACTAATTATAGCTTCATTTTTATTGCCCTCAATATTTCTTAAAATGATAATGTTAATCTGTTTATCTGATACTTCTGTTTTGGATGCTCAAAAAAAAAAAAAAAATTATACTTCTGTTTTGACAAGCTAATGGTCTCTGGATCAAATGACATCTTTTGCCATTTACAAGGGGTTGGGGGCCAGGGGGTAAGGTCAAGAGTTCAATCTCATTACAGGGCATAAGCTGCGTTTACCTGGAAACAAAAAGGACTTTTGTTTGACTATTTATTTGATGTTTATCTTTTCTCCAAACCTACCGTATGAAAGATTAAGTTAAATAAAGATGATAAATATAAACATTATTATTGTTTAGAGTTAGCACATGCACTTTCTAATTGCACGTTACCTGAAGTTGTAACCAGAATCTTAGTTCCTTTATTAGCTTATGGATCAGGTGGTAAAAAGAAAGTCTGTGTTATGTAAGGTGTGTTCAGCATCAGTGCATAAAAAACTCAGCTAGCCTATATGAATATGTACAAAGGAACATGGTTGCTTTGTTTTGATGTCTTGACAAGTGACTGAAGTGATTGAAATATATGATTGTTTTCTTATTTATATTTTGCTAGATTAGGGACTTTTAAATTTAATTTGGTAATCTGCAATGTCAGAGCTCATAACTTTGAAATTATTTGGAAGAAAATACTTGAAATGTGTTAGAGTCCGTCATTATTGACAATTCTCAATTGCATATCTAGAGATTGAGCCTTGGGAAATTTTGATTGCCACTGGCTTGAGAGTGGAGAGGAGGCCTGCATGCATTTCGGCTTCTCTTTTGGAAAGGAGCTCACATATGATGGTCCCATTCTCTTAATATGTTGCCTGAACTCTCTCTGTCTCCGTCTCTAAAAACCTTTGGTGTACTAATAGAGTTGATCTCTTGACCCTCTCCTATGCCAAGAGATTCCTCTTACCACTGTTATGACAGTTTTGGCACCTGAATGGTCAATTTAAATGAATGCTGTAAATTATTTGTTCTACGTCTTTTTGAAGATGTTGTTTTATTGTCTAACATTAAAATTAAGTGACTGAAATAATTCTTTCTAATTGACTTGCTATATGATAAAATCTGTTAGTGTGATCACTAATTGTTAGTCTCCAATACTAGAAGTGTGGAGCATCTCTACTACCTTATTTATTTATTATTCTGTAAAAAGCTCATGCACAGATGGGGGAATGAACCCATAACCTCACCTTCTGCCCATTACTTATGGGTCCATAGACCAGTGCCAAACATGTCCACTACCTTATGATGCAAATGAACAGTACCTTGGCGCCTCTCAAATTGTGGCAGGCACTAATGAAGAATTACTAGGGTTTTTTGATAACTTTATTGATACCAAAAAAGGAGTCACCCAAAGAATACAGGTTGTATACAGATGGAGACAAAACATTCAATCTCACAAATTACAATGATCTATCAAATCACAAATTGAGCAAAAAGAAAAACATCTCACAGCTGACATCCAGATCCAGTCTAACAAAGTCTAAAAAAAGAGAAGCTTAAGATCCAGCAGGTTCCTTTCAACATCCTCAAAACTTCTAGAATTGTGCTCTCTCTAAAGACACCACATCAGACAATGGGGAACTGCTTTCCAACTATCATGCTATTGATGTTGACCAAATCTTCCTTTCCATGAGTCTCATATTGTTTTGAAGATCAAATCTCTATGAGTCTAGTGTCAAAAATTAAAATAGTTCTTAATTTAGGGGCTTGAGTGATAGCCTGGTAGTATTGGCACAATATGTGGTGCCTAATGTCTAGGGTTTGAATCCCAACTCGCCCCTCCCCCACTATTTACCGAGCAAAAGATAGTTCTTAATTTATATTTATATTTTATAAGTTATGATTCGTTCTGTCATGAAGGGAAAATCCGTAATTTTCTGTAATTCTTGCAAATTTTAGGATATTTTATGTAATTAAATAAGTTTATTTTCTGAGTCTAAGTTAGCCTCTTATTCTGTTTTATTAGCCTTCTAGTTATACTTAGAAGATAAGGTTTAGAGAAGTCTCTATATGTGTGCTCAGAATTTACAGTCTTAGTTTACAAGTTTTACTGTATATTTTTCCATCATTCCTTGTAATGCAAGAATATTAGACTTTTACAATTTTGCTTCCTTTTGATAATTTTTGTATCCAAGTTCCTGCTACTATTATAAAGAAAATCAATTGATGGATATGAGGAATCAAGAAAGGCATGACCTGCTTGTTCTTAGTTTGGCATCTATATTATTGCTAGAAAAAAAGATTGTATTTTCACATTTCCTTGTCTTCATTTTGCTATCTTTAGGTGGATGGAGACTTCCTTGATAGAGCATTGGCTTCCAAGTGGAGAAATGAGTATATTGTTGTACTCTTCCATGCTTCCTGGTGTCCATTCTCACGCAGTGTGCTTCCTTCATTTGAAACCCTCAGTTCCATGTTTCCTCAAATAGAACACATGACAATTGAGCAATCTTCAGCCATGCCAAGGTGTGATTCTTACTAAAATGTCCTGATTTTTTTTCATATGCTATCCATGTGCTTTGAGAATATTTCTCTCTTCTCACATGGGACAATTGAAAATTCCTGGCTCCAGAGCCAGGAAGCAAATGTTCCACGCAAAATATTATGATTGCCACAGATATGCAGTAAATGAGTTGCTCGGTTGGTATATAAATTATTTGGGTATGATAAATACAAATGACTTTGTTACTGGTAGGCTTCCTATTCTGAAATGGCTCACACCCAGAAAGTAGTTTGTGCATCTTGCATAGTTATAAAAAGAGAACTTTTAAAATACCTCCAAAAAAATTGTTTGTCAATTCCTCCCGCATCGTTGTTCTCTCTCTGAGTTGAGAGGAGGCCCGGCTACCTTGAATTAGCCACAAATTCTGTTTTTGTTTTCTTTTCCTAGGGCCAGTATGGGGGGATTTCGTAGTTTCTTTATTGAATCTAAGTTGTTTCAGTTGGTGATTGAGGAACGAGGGAATTTTTTCTCCCTTAAGATTTTTGAATGGGGAAAATACTACATGCAATTGGTGTTTATGGGCAAAAGTGCAGCTCTTTGGACAATGCAGACTCTGGAACACACCATGAGTGGGGTTAGTCCTAAGCAATTCTTCACGTTCAGGTAAGGTAATACTGCTTATACGTTGCAACGGGGGTCCAACTTGTTTGGGCAGTACTTATCAGTGTCAGAGCTTAAGGTAGGTGGGCTACGACGAACTATCATTATTCCTGCCGGAAATTTACAACAAGGATGGAGAACTTTTGGGATTGAATTAAGAAGGCTATTGGAACCTTCTCAATATGCGGTGGGTGCATTGAAGTTTATATCTTATAGGTCTAAGCAAATCCCAAAATACCAACTTGCAAGGTCATATGTGGAAGTTGTCAAAGCTCCAGTGCAGGCAAGGTTGAAGCATGTTCTGCAGCCCCTCAACAAAGAAAAGGAAAAAGGTTCAGGTTGGTACCGTGAAAAATGCTGTGGAGATTCCGTGTGACAATTCCCACGCACAGGTAGTAGTTTCTGAAAGTCAGGTTGGAAGTTTTCCATAGGCAGCCGTGGATGGTGGGGAGGGTGGAGAAGGTGATATTAATGGTAAGAATAAATTTGAGGAGAAAATCCCGGTAGGAAATAAATTCAATATTCCTTTGAAGACCAATTTGAATTCAAATTTGGTTGAGTTTGGAAAGTTGAGTGATAGGAGGAAGGCACGTTGGCTTGGGAGAGGGCTGACTGTGTGTGTGAATGAATATGGAAAGAGGCAGGTATCTTGGGATAGTGTTAAGGGTGGTAGACAAGCTGGCAAATGGGTGATAAGTAATACTGCCCATAATAAAAATGTGGGTCTGGGCCCAGCCAAGCAGAATGCCCAAGCCTTGTTGGGTAATAAAGAACCCATTTTGGGACCGGGTCTGTCAAGCCCATCTAATTTTGAGGTTGGAGAGAGTTCCTTTAGTGGACTAAGGGCTCTGGAGACTTCTTACCGGAATGGGTTTTCTATGCCGAGTTCAGTTAGGAGTGATAGCATTGCCACAAAGGAGTTTGAGAGTTCAAGGAGCACACCCACCACATCGGAGCACCTTACGACGTCGTTGAAGGTTTTGCTGGGCATGTATTCTACCTTAGCTGCGTCGGAAGTGGTGGGTAATGCTGGAGAGGACAGCGCGATTGCATTAGCGCAGCCACCCACTGCGTCGACAGGACCAGTGGTGGTGGCCCAACCCTCCCACGTTCAGTTATCGCTGATCAGTGATCTTAAGGGGTCGACGTTGGTGCCGGTGGGGTCGTCAGCCACAATATTGGAACCGGTTATGACTTTTGCTAACTAGAAAGTTTCGACGATGGTGTCTTTATCTTCTCCAGTGGCATTGGAGGATGGGGATGAGGATTTTGTGAGTTCGGAAGGACCGGGTACTTCTATTTTTGAGGGAGCTCAAGTAACT
This sequence comes from Quercus wislizeni, assembly GCA_023055345.1. Classification (NCBI taxonomy): domain Eukaryota; kingdom Viridiplantae; phylum Streptophyta; class Magnoliopsida; order Fagales; family Fagaceae; genus Quercus; species Quercus wislizeni. The sequence goes on along the minus strand of JALGQJ010000014.1, from coordinate 531,541 downwards.
GGCCCAACTATAAGGGAATTGGTCGGAGATTTGGATAAGTCTTGGGGTAATTCTAAAGACTGGATATTACAATTGCGTGATGGCAGACAATTAGTGCTCCCATTGTCACTGTATCGTTCTCCAAATAGTATGTCAGTTTGCTCAAGTTTGGAGGGTGAGTGTGTACCAGGTAATGAATCTTATACTAATGAGGGGCAGAGGGTTAGTTGGGCAGACGAGGGTGAGGGATTAGTAGAGTCTGTGGTTCTTGGGTCAGAGAGTGAGTGGTGGGAATTTGGTGATAGGTTGAGGTCTTGTGAGGGTGGTGATGAGCCTTTAGTTGTGGTACCTCTGGCCACAGAAGGTATGGTGGAGTTGGTGACTAGTCTTGTGAAGGAGATTGGGTGTAAGGAGAGTGTGGATAATTGTCAACTATCACAATGGGTAACCAATAGGATAAAAGCTTTCAAGAAATCTGTGGGCACGTCGTTGGAAGGTTTTGAGGAGCAAATTATAGGTTTGTTACTAGCCATTGAGGCCAGAAAAAAAGATAAACAAAAACTAGGGGTGGGTGATTAGATGAAGTCGGTCAAGTCAGGCCAGAAAGGTCAACGGGAGTTGAAGAATTTGTTGTCATCGTTGAATGTGGAGTATGATCCAAAAAAGGCAAGGAGTGCAAGTTCTGAGCGGGTTGTTGTGTCATATCAATGAATGTGAAGATTATTTCTTGGAACGTTAGAGGGTTGAATGAGCAGGACAAAAGACTCAGGGTAAGAAACTTGATTAGGAGATGGGGGCTAGATGTGGTTTGTTTTCAAGAAACCAAAATGGGGCTGATTAATAGAGCTGTGATTCGTAGCTTGTGGGGTGGTCAACATGTTGACTGGTCTTACTTAGGTTCTTGTGGAGCTTTTGGTGGGGTGTTGGTGATGCGGGACACTCGGGTTGTGAATAAAATGGAGGAAGCAGTGGGGAGATTTTCGGTTTCTTGTAAATTTACAAGTGTATTAGATCAGTTTATTTGGGCGTTTACTGGTGTTTATGGTCCTAATTTACACCGAGACAGGAGGTTTTTATGGGAGGAACTCTGTGGCTTAAATAGCTGGTGGAGTGTCCCATGGTGTGTGGGTGGTGACTTTAATGTGGTTAGGTTCCCTTTCGAACGATTGGGGTCTAATTCTTTCACTACAGCTATGCGGGAGTTCTCCAATTTTATCTCAGAACAGGGTCTCATTGATCTGCCATTGCAAGGGGGTTCTTTTACTTGGTCAAATTCTAGAGAAGTTGCTTCAAAGGCTAGGCTGGATAGATTCTTGTTTTCTGTAGATTGGGAGGATAAGTTTCCAACAATTTCTCGAAGACGGATGTCTAGGGTGTGCTCGGATCACTTTCCAATTGTCCTTGAGGGTGGATCTTTTCACAGAGGGAGTATGCCATTTAAATTTGAGAATATGTGGCTTAAGGATGAAGGTTTTGTGGATAGGGTCCGGTTTTGGTGGGATTCCTATCAGGTTCATGGTGCACCAAGTTTCATTCTGGCCAATAAATTAAAGCTCTTAAAAAAATTATTTGAAAAGATGGAATGTGGAGGTGTTTGGTCATGTTGAAGTTCAGATTAAAAAATTGTGGAAGGACCTAAGTGCTTTAGAGAATATGGAGGAGAGTCGGGATTTATTAGCGGAGGAAAGGGTAGAAATGGGAAGAATTCGTGATGAGTTAGAAAGAGTTACTCTGTTGGAAGAAATAAGTTGGAGGCAAAAATCTAGAGTTCTTTGTGTTAGGGAAGGAGACAGGAATACTAAATTTTTTCACCGCATAGCTAACTCTCATAGGAGGGTTAATTCTATTGATAGGCTTATGGTGGATGGGGTGTTGTCTTCGGACCCGGCTACTATAGCAGATTGTATCTCTCAGTTTTATAGGTGGCTTTATTTGGAGGATGTGGCTCATAAACCTATCTTAGATGATGTGGATTTTTCTAGCATTTCGGTGGAAGATGCAAGTTGGCTAGATAGGCCTTTTGAGGAAGAAGAGGTGTTTAGGGTGATCACTGACTTTAATGATGACAAGGCACCTGGCCCGGATGGCTTTTCAATGGCATTCTTCCAATCTTGTTGGAGTGTTTTGAAAACAGAAATTATGGCTGTATTCCACAATTTCCATACTCAAGGGGTGTTTGAGAAGAGTTTTAATGCTTCGTTCCTTGATCTTATTCCCAAGAAAGTGGATTCTGAGGAGGTCAAGGACTTTCGGCCTATTAGCTAAGTTGGTGGGATTTGTAAGATTATTTCTAAGGTGTTGGCTAATCTGCTTCGTAGGGTGGCGCATGGGATTATTTCGGATTCACAAAATGTTTTTGTGAAGGGCAGACAAATTTTGGATTCCGTCTTGATTGCTTCTAATGTATTGATAGTAGATTGAAGTTAGGAGTTCCAAGTGTGTTGTGTAAATTGGATGTGGAGAAGGCGTATGATCATGTGAGTTGGGATTTTTTAATGTATATGCTTTAGCGTTGTGGTTTCTCAGAGAAATGGAGAAAATGGATAAGGTATTGCATTTCAACTGTAAAGTTTTCCATTCTGATCAATGGTAGCCCATCGAATTTCTTTGGAAGTTCTAGGGGGCTTTGGCAAGGGGATCCTTTATCTCCTTTGCTGTTTGATATTGTGATGGAGGCATTAAGTCGTATGTTGGATGTGGCTGCCTCCGTTAGGCAATTCTCAGGCTTTTCTGTGGGTAGTACAATTGGTTCATCAGTGGTGTCTCACATTTTATTTGCAGATCACACTTTGATTTTTTGTGATGTTGAACCTTCTCAGATTGCTAATTTGAGGGTGATTCTTTCTAGATTTGAGGAGGTGTCAGGGCTTCATATTAATTTGGGGAAATCTGAACTGGTACCTGTTGGTGGGGTACTATTTGGAGACTTTGGTGAGTCTGTTGGGGTGTGGGCTTTCTTTGCCCTTGAAATATTTGGGCCTTCCATTAAGTGCAAAATTTAAGGATTTATCTGTTTGGAATCCTATTGTAGAGAATGGAGAGGAGATTAGCAGGTTGGAAGAGAATGTATCTATCTAAAGGGGGTAAGGTGACACTCATTAAAAGCTCACTCTCGTCTTTACCTACATACTTTCTTTCCCTTTTTCCTTTACCAGGTAAGGTGGCAAAGCGTATGGAGAAATTATAGAGAAATTTTCTGTGGAATGGGATTGGTGGTGAACCTAAAATACATTTAGTTAATTTGGCCAAGGTATGTAGGCCTTTGCAGGTTGGGGGGTTGGGTATAAGACGGTTGGGGAACTTTAATTCTGCTTTGCTAGGAAAATGGTTGTGGAGGTATGGCATGGAGACTGATGCTTTATGGAGGAGGGTTGTAGAGGCAAAATATGGGAATATTTGGGGTGGTTGGTGTACAAAAAAGGTGACAAATCCTTATGGGGTCAGCTTGTGGAGATACATTAGAAGCGGCTGGTTGAACTTCTCTAAATTCCTTGTTTATGATGTGGGAGATGGTACTAGAGTGAAATTTTAGAAACATGTGTGGTGTGGGGATTGTACTCTCCAAGAGGCCTTTCTAGAGTTTTATTGTCTTAGTAGGTCAAAGGATTCCTCGGTGGCTGAAGTTATGGGTTGGTTTGCTGAGAGGTTTCACTAGAATGTGCAATTTCGTCGTTCACCACAAGATTGGGAAGAAGAAGCTTTTGACCGGTTTATGGGGTTGGTCTATTCTTCGACAGTGCGGGGGTTTGGCCCAAACAAGGTTTGTTGGAAACTTGCAAGGAATAGGGTTTTTGAGGTTAGAGGTTATTATAGCTCCTTCTACCCTCCTACTTTTGTTTCCTTTCCATGGAGAATGATATGGTAATTGAAGGTTCCTCCAAGGGTGGCTTTCTTTTCTTGGTCTGCTTCCTTAGGTAAGATCTTAACAATAGACAACCTTCGTAAAAGAAGAGTGATAGTACTTGACTGGCGTTATATGTGTAAGAGGTGTGGGAGTCGGTAGATCATCTTCTACTTCATTGCTCCATAGCTTGGGAGTTGTGGTCCTTGGTTTTCTGCTTGTTTGGCATTCATTGGGTTATGCCTCATACTGTTCTTGAGTTGTTTAAGGCTTGGTAAGGAAAGTTTGCGCGACATCGTCACATTGATGTTTGGAGATTAGTGCCTCATTGCTTGATTTGGTGCATTTGGCGTGAAAGGAATGCTAGAGCTTTGAGGGTTGTGAATGTTCTTTGCTAGAGGTTAAGTCTTTTTTCATACACACTCTCTTTCAATGGAGTGTGGTTTTTTCTCATTTTTCTTGTTTTTCATTTTCTTTTTTCTTGACCGTTGTTCGTTTGTTTCCTGATTTGTGCCTCCATAGTACATCCCCAATGTACTTGGTTTGGCAATCTTTCTATTATTAATAATATTCTTACGTTATTTATAAAAAAAAAAAAAAAAAAAAATTATTTGGGTAAATTACATATTTGGTCTCCAGCCTTACACTTTGTCAATTTAGTTCCTAATGTTTCAAATGTATCAATTTAATTCCCAACCTTTTTGTATTGTGTCAAAAAAATCTTTGTCATTAAGTGATGGATGGAAAATTCTGATGTGGCTAACAGTGACATTAAAATATTACTTTTATACCACTAAGCTGCCATGTAGGCTGCCATGTGCCTATAATTATTATTTTTTCAAAAATATAATAAAAATTTCAATTAGCTAAAATCAGAATCTCATCGTGGCCTCCGCCTAAGAGAACTCAGACTGTTGGAGTTAGACTAGTTGATCCGTCAACTGGTCTCCGACTTGGAGTTAAAAAATAAAGATCCACGCTAGAAGGGAAGCATTTGAGTTGGAAATATTAAATAGATTGAGCGTACACTCCAAGAAATCAAAGGCAAAGGAATTAAAGTTTGTAGTCAAAGTTGATATTAGTTGGAGATTAGTCAAATTTTACGGGATGAACTATGAAGAATGATAGTCATAGAGACTTTAAAGCCAACAAACACAAATTTTCTGTCATTTCCACCAGCTACGGGCTAAGATAAGTCATACCCTAGTGCAATAATAAACTCAATCTTAAAGAATGTGACACCTGATCACCATGCACACCATCTCCGCTGGTGGCAGACCCTCACACACTGATGATTTCTCCATCGGAGATGCCAGCTTTGGCGTCGCCACCATGGATTGGTACTTCTGGTATACACTAGCTTGGTGAGCTTCAACCCATCATCCACACCTTTCACAAAATCCCTAGTCATTAATTAACTTTTGGAGTGATTTTTTCCTTCTTTTTTCTGCATTTGGAATAACCAACTGTGTTGGGTTTTGTATCATTTGATTTTGATTTGGGAGATAGAGAAAGTGGTGGTGGAGGGGAAAACAGGAAAAATATTATTAAATTGTTTTTTGTTTTCAAATATGTTTGGGTTTTAGGTATATCAGTGATTCAGATGGTTCTTTCAGTTTGATAGTGTATGTTGGAGTGATTTAGATGCTTCGTTTAGTTTGGGATTAATTGATTGGTTAATTATGTTTGGTGATATGGATTTCAATCCTAATTGTTTCAGCCCTATCGGGTTTGTGATTTTTTATTTTTTAAAATTAAGGCCATGTCAGTCCACGTGGAAGTCTAGATGGCACAAAAAATAATATTTTAATGGCACTGTTAGCCACATTAGCTTTTTCCATCCACCGCTTAACAATAGGAGCTATTTTAATACAATACCAAAAGGTTAGAAACTAAAATGACACATTTGAAACATTAAGGACCAAATTGACACAACGTAAAGGTTAGAGATCAAGTACGTAATTTACTGAAATTATTTTCATTGGTTTATTTGGCTTAAAAAATATGTTGGGCAAAAGTGCAGCCGTACATAGAAAAATTAAGACTTGAGTTGTATGTAAGTCAAATAACCTAGAAAAATGGAGTGACAAAAATCAGGTTTAGATAAAGTTTTGTGTCTGGGATCATGATCATATCTTCTTGGAAGCATTTCATGAAAATTCCTAACACCCCTGCTTGTGGGCGATAATGAGCAACATATTAATTTTCTGTCACATTTATCCTTGGGCCTTGGCTTATGCGATATAAGGTTGGAGGTGGTGCTGTGTTAGTTCTTAAAGTTCAAGATTTACTCTCTCTCTCTCTCTTAGTGTTTTAAAATGATTTTTTTTTTTTTTTTTGGATAGGTAATGTAAAATTTTTATTAAAAATCATAGCCAACCCAAGTACACTAGAATTACAAAGATCAAGTAAAACAGGCAGAACCAAACTCCATTCTAGGAGAGTTTGAAAGAAAAAAGACTTAAGCTCAAGCATAGATCGTTCGTATCCCTCAAAACTTCTAGCATTTCGTTCTTGCCAAATACAACACCTCAGGCAATGTGGCACAAGCCCCCCAAATAGCTATATTACGATGTCGACTAAACTTACCTTGCCAAGCATTTTAAAATAAATTTGAATTGAGTTGTGCAAGTTCTATCACATGCAATTGACCTCCTCTAATTAAACCTGGATGATATCTAGTTTTGCCAATCAACTTTCTCAAATAATGCTTCCTTCCCTTGTAAGAGCTAGATGGAGGCTGAGGTCATGTGTTCAAGACTAACCTGATGTGTGTAACTAACTTTAACTGTCTATTGAATTACGAGTATGACCAAGAACCCCAAATGGGGTTTTCTCCAAGGATTTTCCTTTAAATGTGGACAGACACCAATTATTTTCTTTTATTGTTTACTTCTCAGCAGCTGAGTTTTTATTTTTGGTCTGCTATTTGTCTGAATTTATGTGATGTATTGCAGCATATTTTCAAGATATGGAATCCATAGCTTGCCTTCCATAATAATGGTGAACCGGACATCAAGGGTGCGATATCATGGTCCGAAAAATCTCATTTCCCTTGTACAATTTTATAAGAAGACCACAGGTGCGATTCTCTTGGGAAAAACAAAGATAATATGAATATATTTCTGGTGCATTTGTCCAAATACAAATCTAGGAACAATTATCTCATGGACTTGACAACAAAATCACCCCCCCCCCCCCCCTAATCTCTTTTCTTCCTTCTTTTCCCTTCAAACACCTGAAAATTAAAAAATTGTCACTGCTAGCATTTCCTGAAGGAACAATTCCTGATGAGCCAAAGAAATTGAATATTTAAAAATCAATTCCCTGCACTCATGGAACAGATTTGCAGTTTCTCATGACTGAGATTGGTCTATAAGATAAACTTCATGTGACTGTCTGTATTCCAGGTCTTGAACCAGTTCAATGTTTTTCTGAAAATCAACCAATCAGCTTGGAGGGTGGTGAAAAATCCATTTTCCAGTCCTTGAATAGTTTGTTACTGAAAGAGATCTCAAAGAGGGAACCCTACTTGGTATTCTCCATATTGTTCATCTGCTTCAGGCTACTTGTACGCATATTGCCTGAGGTGTTATCTTGTCTCAAAGCTTTTTGGGTCTCATATGTTCCTCATCTGAACTTGGACATATTTGGAGAGACAAGCCAAGTAATGGGACGTATCCTTAACATGATTGATGTGAGGAGGGTCTGGACCAAGCTGAGGCTAAGCAAGACCAGGAACTTCCAGGAAGGTGCAAAGAATGCTCGAGTATGGGCTTCTTCTTTGGCTTCTGTTGCTTTGGGTGAATCTTCATCAGCCAGATCATCATCTTGAACTGTAACTTACAGTCTCGTTTAAATCAAATTGAGGGTAGATCAGAGCTTATTGATCAAATAGTATATTGTAAACTGCTGTGATGCTCTGGGGCAGGTTGTCTACTCCCCCAAAGTTTCGTCTTTGGTGATATAGCTGAAGCTGTTGTACTTTTTTTTTTGGTAGGAAGAAAACAAGCATGTAAATTTGAGAACAGCTTTCTTTTTGTGTAAATTATGTCACTTGGAGAAACATCTCTACGTCACATTGGTGGAATGTAAGCATATTAACACCTCTCTACTTGGAGGAACATCTCTCTTTATACATCGATGGAATTTACACATATTAACACCACTCTCTCTCTCTCTCTCTCTCTCTCACACACACACACACACATTCATGGTTGTCAAAATCCCAATCTGGATCCTACGACATTACGATTTTACGATCCCACCTGTCCAAAATGATTCGGATCTTTCAAGAATCTTAGCAATCATTCAGGGTCGTACAATTCTGATGATTTCAAATGATCCTAGTTTCTCGTAATCTTCTTTAACTTGACAGAATGCTCAGTTGGACCCAAATGAAAAATAACATTCCAATAGACCAAATTTTGCTATTTTAATGTAGAGAGATATTGTGTTAATTGAACCAAACGAAAAATAACATCTTAATAGAGTGTCACATTTTGAGATTTTTGGTCTCTTTAAATGATGCTTACAAAAGGATGTAATGATGTATGATAATTATATCAAATAAATGTAAATTTTTGATTTTTTATGAATGTATAATTTATGTGATTATTTAACATACTATTTTTTTTTTCTTCAAATAATTTAGGATCTTACGATTGACGATCCAATCTTATGATTAACGATCACCTACCTTTCACGATCTTACATAGGATTTCGATTTTGACAACCTTACTGCACATGATTGTTCAACTTTTGTTTCTATAAGATGCTCTATGGATATGTTGATAATTGAATCAAAGTGACAGTCTGACTATGATGGAATTTAAGATTAAAGTTCAATTGGTATGCCTTTTAATCAATGGTGTAAAAGTAGTTGTTTTGTAATGATAATTCATGGTAATGCCTTTTCATTGCCAATCCTGTTGATGGATTAGATGGGTCAAAATGGCCTTATACCATTGTTTGGCAAAATATTTAGTAAAATACTACTGTTTGTGAAATATTTAGCAATTTACCACATTTTTGAAACTTGAGTTTGCCGTGTAACTCGAGTTCCAGAAACTCGAGTTCTTTGAAAAAAATAGCCTTCAAATTTGCCATGCTATTTTTTTTTTTTTTTTATAGAACTTGAGTTTCTGGAACTCGAGTTACATAAAAAAATTGGTGGAATTTTTCCATGGAACTTGAGTTTGTGAAACTCGAGTTACACGGCAAACTCGAGTTTAAAAAAAAGTTGTAGATCCTTAATTATTTCTCAAACAGTAGTAAATTCATACATATTTTTTCAAACAGTGGTACTTCGTCATTTTGGCTAGATTAGATGTCCCTTGTCAAGTTTTTAGCCAATACCCATGCAACATGATCTTTGGCATGCCAGTAAGAAAAAATTTAGGACAATGCACTTTTAAGCCATAATTCTGATGTGGTAAATTATGAGTAGTGAAAAAAAATGACTGTTTATAACATAGTTGTGAAAATGATGTGATAAAAGGTGTAGTCCTAGAATTACTTTGCTAGTAAGATCGTCACTTCTAGTGATAGGCTTGGTGTGGTACTTGCAGGGGCGGCTTGATGCATTTGGGGGCCTAAGACAAAAATTGATCATCTTGTTTGAGATGCAAAATTACTACTAATTAACATGAACTATGTAGAATTTTTTCTTTTTTTTTAAAATTTTATAGACACAAAAAATTTGACAAAATTTTTCATACTTGTTGATGTGGTAAATTGATAGTAGTAAGTAAAACAATGGTATTAGTGGTAAACTTAGATGAAAACTAGTAAAAGTTTGTTAACTAAACTTTTATTATTATTCTTATTTTTTTAGAAGTGAAATATTCACAATATTTTTTACAACAAATCCTAAATTTTAAGCTACTTTTTGTTTTCTATTTGAAAATATCACTATAATTATTTTTTTTGCCATCAACAATAGGTTGTAACAACCTCGTACATAGCATTAGTTGTAAAAGTATTGTGAAAAATATTGTGAATGTTACATTTTTCTTTATTTTTTATTTTTTTTTATCTAGTAAAACAAAATTATTTTATTTATTGATTATAAATAACCCTATTGGTTAAAATTTGGAGGTCCTTTTTTTACTTGAAACCTTAAACGATTGCATTTTTTATTCCACCATTCAGCCGGCGCTGGGTACTTGCTACTTTCGCAAGCACTTGCATCTTGTAGTACAAGTACAATTTTTTTAAAATTCCAGGGTGTTGCATTTCCTTTTGTTTTGTTTAGCAGATCGGCATAGTAAATGGTGGTGTACTTCATCCAGTTGACATTCCTCATCAAGAAGATAATTATAAGGTTGTGTACAGTACAGTCTACGTCATCCAGTAGCCATAGTAATTAGTAGTACGTACATCCTTCAATTCTTTTCAGCATAGTATCCACGTTTAGTTTAGAGGTTGATACTTGAAGTTGTAATCCCACAATTTAAAGCTCTTTATCAAGGTTTTCATATTCGGACCGTTAATTGAACCGTAAAAGGAAGATATTTAAAGTTTTTGAAATCGAACCAAAGTCGAATTGTGATGATGTCATAATTAATTTAATAATTATTTAAATATAAATAAATACATTAAATTTGTATGTATCAGCAAAATTTACTAAAAATATCTTAAAAAATAGTACAACATAAATAAGCATAAAAAGAAATTTTTATAATAATCTTTTAAGAGAAATCATTTCAATTAACTAGAAACGACTTTTAAAATAAATTCATAAATTGCATAGGTATTATTTTTAAATAAAAAGTTAATTTAGTAATATTTAATATGTTGAGAAAGATGACATAGAAGTTTAGAAACTATAAATCAAGTAAATTTAATAATATTGCATATTAGCTCCCAAGAAGAGCACTTGGTTTATTGGTCATGACTTCAGTCTTGTTTACAAGGTATGAGAGCTTAGGTTCGGATCCTGGTAGCCGCATTTTTCTTTAATCTTTAATTTTTCCTTATAACACGACTGGTTGAACCGGCCTATGGTTCATCCAGTTCTTTGGGTTTAAAAAACTAGATTTCAATCCGGTTTTCTGTTTTTCCAATTGGACCGTCCGGTCCAGTCCAGATTTCAAAACTGAAAATTTTTTAATTTTTCCCTATAACACGACCGGTTGAACCGGCCTATGATTCGTCCGGTTCTCCTGTTCTCTAGGTTTAAAAAACTGGATTTCAATCCAGTTCTCTGTTTTTCCAATTGGACCGTTCGGTCCAATCCAGATCTCTAAACCTTGCTCTTTATGACGTGCATAGCCACAGCCGAAAATTTGACTTTTTTGAAAGATTAATATCCTTGCACGCGGAACAAAATCTTGTGGTCTCAGAGGAACCAGATCTGGAAAGTGGAAAAATGTAATGCAAAGACACTATCCTAAGCACACATACACAAGACCGAATCATTAGAGGACCATTCCAGTCGGGTCTTGTGACAGAAATAAATGGTGGATCCGGATGCGGCTAAATCTATAGTGGTGATTTTGGGCTTATTTTTTATTCACCATTCCCATAATCATAAATGCCTGTCATGCTTGACTCTTGATATGATAGCTTTTCTCTTATTAAGTTAAGATTTTTGGTTAATGCTTAGAATTAGCTTCTTTCTCAAGTAAGTGTCTTTTTCTCTACACATTTATGGACCAAAATCTATTCAATTTTTTTTTTTTTTTTTTACATGGTAGAATTTCAAATCTAATATAATCTAATCTAATATATGTGTGTAAAATTTCTTTTTGAAGACTTAAATTTCGATCCTTAACCTATCAAACTTCACAAGAATTTATACTTGTGGACCGCTGCACCAATGGTATGCAATAGTGATCTATTCATTTATTTACTTTTGTTTTGTTTTGGTTTTGTTTTTTGTTCCTCTGAATGAATTATTTACTTTTGTGGGGGTGAATTAAATCTGCAAGAGTATGATATATATATATATATATATATATATATAAAAAAGATACCAGCCCATGGACAGTTGTATGGGGGCTTTCACTTTCACTTTTTCCTTTTTTTTCCCCAAAAAACACTAACCCATCATTGTCATTCCAAGCAAACTCTAACAAGCAACCGACTTCTTCTTCTTCTTCTTCTTCTTTCTCTCTCTCTCCTCATGACTTCTGAGTGTAAGGCTAACCAAGGCATCTCTTCAAAGTAAAATATGCTTCTTCTTTTCTCTCTCTTTAGACGTGTTCACGTAGAAAACTCAACAAAAGAACCTGCAGCTATTTGCCTATTTTTGAACTCAATCTATGATACAATCATTCTCACATCAATTTTGTAACTTTTAAACTTGTGTAATTATGAGTGACCAAAATAAAATGGTTAGTTGCACAAAATTAAAAAAATTATTCATTAATTCATAATAACACAAATCAACCAGTTGTAAAATTTGGTGTTCAATTGACTTTAGCTCTATCTCTAGAATTATTTTTCTTTTGGATGCAAATTGATGAGTTCACCTTTGTCCAAAGTAACAATATAGTAATAAACCTAGAAAAAGAAAAAGAAAAAGAAAAAGAAAAAGAAAAAAACAATACAGTAATCAAATTAAAATTTAATAACCCATTAGAAAATAGAAAAGAAATATCCAGCCATCAGGATGGGCATTCTCATAGGTGGGTCCTACTGGGCCAACCTCTCTCTTTGTTTCCTATGGGATGGATAAGCACTCAAAACCTTGTCATGTGATATAACCCCCCTTCTTCTCATGGGTTCAATCTTTCACTCCAAGAGCAAGAGGACACCAAGGCGGTAGCCTAGTGATTGAAATTCCACACTAAACTCCATGAAAGCCACCTTCTTTGATTCAATACTTCCACACCCAGAACCCCCCCTCCCCCTCCCTCTTTCATCATCTATAATCCATTTCCAAATTCCTCAGTAGGAAATGGATCTTGATGAGTGGGAATTCCTCCCTGATGATGATGGCTTCCTTGATTTCCATGAAGATGGTGAGAAAAAGAATCTCTTGGGCAAACGTAATCCTGATCCAAAAACTGTTTTCAACATGAATTACTTCATATGCCCATCACCAACTCCTAGGAAAATCATTGAACCACCTAGGAATTCAGGGTTGCCTAGTCAACTTGTCACTGTTCCAATTCATTTGGAACCACCAAGTGGAAAGGCCCATGATGATGATGAACAACAACTAGTGAAGCAAATCACTAAGGTTCCTATTGAAATCAGTGTTCTGCCCTCAGCTTCTATCACTGAAAAAATCAATCATATGGAAGCTGATCAAGACACGGTTTCACAAGTTTTCTTCAAAATGAAGGAAAATGAATTTGTCGACATGAAAATGGATTCCCCAAAGTCTGGTGCTAGGGGGTTCTTACCTCAAATTGATACCTTTCAGTTCGAGGACAAAGGTGAGGCCTTGGAGGGTATGAGTATGACCTCTCCAAGAATGAAAGTTGAGAAAGATATGGTTTTGAGCAAGAAAAGTAGCATGGATTGTGATACCAACATAGAGGAGGTCAATTGGGATGAGAGTAATGGTAGGCTCAACATATGGAAGTGGAGCTTAACTGGGATTGGAGCTATTTGCTCTTTTGGTGTTGCTGCTGCTACAATTTGTATTATGTTTTTTGGAACCCAACAAACCAACAAACACAACCAGAAGCTTCGGTTCCAGATCTACACTGATGACAAGGTCAGCAAGTTTCTTAGTATTATTCTCTTTTTATTTATTTATTTAGTCATCAAACACCACTTTCTATATGTATGACAGTTTGAGCCTTATTGGATAACTAAGTCAGAGCTGATTCTCTGTTTTGTTAGGCTTAGGAACAAAAAGCACAGTTTGATTTACACATATGACAATTCAACAAGAACATATTTTTTTAGGAAAATTTGAATTAAAATGTCATGTATTGAAAGAATTTCTTAATGGAAATTCTTATGCTGAGCTGACACCAACTCTGATTGCAGAGAATTAAGCAAGTGGCGCACCACGCAACCAAATTGAATGAAGCAATTTCGGCTGTCAGAGGAGTTCCCATGACCAGAGCTCACATTACCTATGGTGGTTACTATGATGGTCTTTAAAGCACTGTTTTAAACAGATTCCTGGCCCTTCTTTAAGAGTGGACAATTGTATGGATATGCCATGGTCAATCCTACTATATTTGCATAAGGTCTTTCTATTTTTGTGAATAAAATTATATGGGCTATATATATAGTTTCTGGATCCTTCTTTGTATTGTAGATTCCTTATCATTCATATTTATCCACTTATATTTTGGGAAGGAATGTCATCTAATTCAGAGCATTGCACAGTGTGTATTGTGGTATTTGGTCCGAATGTTTTTTCTTTTCTTTTTTTAACAAAGAACTAGCTAACTAGACCTTGATCATCCTTTTAGAAAAAAAGAAAAAAAGAAAAGAAAAGAAAAAACCCTGATCACCCGGTGATGGGGCCCTATGGTTATTGGAATCTCACACCTGTGGATCCATTTAAAGCAGATGGGGCCCAATGAATGCTGGCAAGGAGACTATCAAATCCCAATATGACTTCTCTACGCAAGTCATGGTACCGTGCAGTACTATATTGAATCTTCTAAGTTAGCTACATAACCATCGATCGCTCTTGAGAAGTATTGTGTTTTATATGAAGTTTTGTGTTAATAAAGAGTTTATTTATTTAGGGGAAAAAATGGCTTTGATCAATTTCTTATTGCCATGATTAAAATCCTTTTCTTTGGGGTGGTTTTGGTTAGAATGCCCTTATCATCAATGGCCGGCTTAGTGTCCTCTCTTAATGATACTTAAAATACCTTTTATTTTATAGAAATAACGTTAGTTAGTTAAGGTGTATTTTATTTCTATTTCTTTATAGATAAAATTGTATTTAAATTTACGAAGTCTATTATATGATAATTGTTGATTATCATCAAGTCAAAATACTAATTGATTTTTAGTATTGGTAGAGTTTGAACCCACAAACTCTTATTCGATTATAAAAGAAAAACTTTACTAATTGAACGAATTGGTTATTAGGAATAGTTTTTTCTACATATATTAAAGAAAAAGTAGATCAATTTAGAATAATGTCTCTTTAAGTTTTTTTTTATTTTAGAAAGAATATCTCTAAGTTAAGGACGTAAGTTTTTCATATTTATTTTTCTCTACAAGTATCAATTGAAATAACATCATTTTTATATAGGCATGAAAAACTTAATGATGGATCAACTTAAGATGGCAGCTAATTGCGCAGCTAATTAAATTTCTTGCACAAATCCACCGCAGATATTTTGTATGGGCAATGAAAGGAAAAGAGTGTGACTGATAACAAACAGTCAATCCAAACAAAAGAGATTTATTGAGTTGTGACCCACCACTTTAGATTGTTCCGTGTCCCCGATTTTTCTTGGTTAGACCAAATTTAAATAACCACGTACTGTCCAATTATGGTGACGTGGGGTTCACTAGAAGATAATTGATGTGATTGCCCAACTGGAATTATGTGTCGGGTGCCATGTACAGGTGTCACCTTCTGACTATTCAATCGGTTGCTTTAACATGTGCTAGACTTATTTTTGCGTTTGTCCACTCGGCACAACTTACATAGTATTTATTAAAGCATAATTAAACCATGCTGCTTACACATAAATTTACGCACGGAGTGTTTAAAGTAACACTTCCACGTCATT
Organism: Quercus wislizeni; assembly: GCA_023055345.1. Lineage (NCBI taxonomy): Eukaryota > Viridiplantae > Streptophyta > Magnoliopsida > Fagales > Fagaceae > Quercus > Quercus wislizeni. The sequence goes on along the minus strand of JALGQJ010000014.1, from coordinate 516,049 downwards.
TTTATATTTATCAATTTTCATATTTATCAATGCATAATTAGATTATGTCACTCACCATTCACTATTAGAACTTTAATGGTAAAAAATAAAATATTTAAAATTGTGTCAAAAATATACCTTAATACTCATTCGGTTGCTTTAACAGGTGCTGGACAGTTTTTGCATTTGTTCACTCACTTTAACACAATTTACACATTTATTAAAGTATAATTAAACTCTGCTATTTACACATAAATTTATACATGAAGTGTTCAAAGTTATACTTTGACATCATTTTTATATTTATTAATGCATAATTAGATTTGGTCACTTATATATAAGTCCACTGTCCACCATTAAAACTTTAATGATAAAAAAAAAAAAAAAAATTTAAAGTTGTATCAAAGGATATGACAGAAATGTACGATCCTAATACTCTTTACATACTCTTTGTGTGCGGGGAACCTTTGAAGTGACAATAAACATTTCCAAAAACTGAAGATTCAGAATATGGCGAAAGGCCTAGAGTCTAGACCATCTATTAATCTAGTGTCATGATTGCTTAGAATCTTATTTGATTAGTCGTCTATAGGAAGTAATTGCTCTTGCTTTTTTGTTTGGTGTGTCCAAAATTCCGAATGGATAAATGACAAGTTACTTTATTTCTATTTATGTTTTATACGAAACATTTAATCGTAATCCATAATTGTTGTACTAGTATTAATATATATATTTTTGATAATCTACTAGTATTAATAAAATAAAATAAAATAAAAAATAACAAAAAAAAATAGTATTAATAAAATAAAACAACCAGTAACTCCCTATATAATTGTTGTACTAGTATTAATAAGACAAAAATATATTTTACACATGTTAAATTTGTTTGAGAATTGTAAGTTTGAAGTTAGTCATCTTAGTTTAGTAATCTTGCCTAAAAATTATTTTAGTTCATTAAATTTGAAGTCTGTCATTTTAGTCTAGTAATTTTCTCCAAAAATTATTTTAGTCCATTAAGAACTCACTTAGTCTGATAACTTTACACAAAAATTACCCAAAGCTACCAACTTATAAGATCAAAATGATTTTTGGCTAAAGTTAAGTGATTAAAATGACAATTTTCAAACTAAAATAACTAAAATGATTTTCAGTGAAGTTATTAAAACTAAAATGATCAACTTCAATCTGAATGGACTAAAATGATTTTTAGGTGAAGTTAACGTGTGCAAATTGTATTTTTGCCTATTAATAAAACAACTAGAAACTAATATAATGCAAAAGAAAGTTTGAGGACAAATTTTACTCATTTGTTGAAGGAAACATTTTGGGTCTTATTAAGATCCTTGCTAGGCCTGATCTAGGTGTAAAGCATGAAAAGAGAATTTTTCAAAATTTCACTAATAGTCTTTGGACCGTATTTTAAGCCTAATGTCAAGACTCGGTTTTGGCCTCCCAATTACTATATTTGTCGAAGGGAAAATTTCGCCCCCAACAACCTATTTAAGGGAGAAGGTATCAACTAACAGGCAAAACGCAACACAACTCTCCAAAATGGTAATCTTAACCTAGATAAACCATTGGAGATATCAACCCTTTTTAAGGAAAGGAAAAAAAATAGCTCTTGTGTAAGCTTAGATATTTGGTGAAGCCATGTTGTTCTAAAGTCCCAAATCTCACAAGTTTTATAGAGCTTTGAGCCTAATATATAAGACTCTGAAAGTTAGGGCCCAAGGCCTGTGGCTAAACCCGTTTGTAGAAAAATTGTGGCTTGAAATAATTAATATTTTCCATGTATTTAATTTATAGACTAATGGATAATTTTGTGTTTACCATGTAATTACTCATTAGACCATCTCATACAAGAATTTTCTCTCTCTATATTCATAATTGGATCTGGGCATTAAAAAAAAAAAAAAAAAAAAAAAGCCATGTAAGGGACATATTTTTATGTAATTGACATATCTTTTAACAAAACGCATTTTATTTGTATTTGGGTAAATCTAAATAGGTTCAAGATGATCATTACAAGTGGTTACATTGAAGACATAAAGATTACTCAAGAATTGCTCAAGAAAAGTGCAATCTGCAGGTCTTGATACCTCCTCGATAGAAGCTCGATTTGTCGAGATTCATTAAAGCTCGACACATGTCTCGATCTATCGAGCTTACGAGATTCAGACTATAGCCAGCAACGTTTTTATTATAAAAGGCTATTTGTTTATGGGTTTGTATAATCCTTATTGGACTAGGAAAGCCCAAGGTTTGTGTATACCTCTTTGGAATATGAGAGCCTATTGAGCTTCTATTTAAACAAGGAGGTGGAAAAAGAAAAACCTAACCCTAGATAGCTTCATAAGGTTTTGCTTTTGAAACCCTAGCCTCCTTCTACAGAAGAAAGAGTTTTTGATGCGTTTCTTGTACGCCTTTGGGTTCTGTAACCAAGTAAAGTGTTTCACACCATCATTAAAGATCTTATTGGTGTTTCTATGTGAAGCTGTTGCAAATCAACTACATCAATCAAAGCGTTGCTGTGGAGTTAGTCACGTACTGAGATTCGTGCAAAATGGTGGCGTTTATATATTGAAGAGTTTAGAGGTTCTAAAGCGGTAGAAAGTTTCAGCTGTAAGTTCATCTACGAAGATTGTATAGTTTAGAGACAAAGGTTTTGTACTAGATCTGAAACTTCTCTTTACTATAGTGAATTGCTTTTCTGGAAGGTTTCCCTCCCAGGTTTTTTTACTGTGAAACTAGTTTGTTTAATTGGTTTTCCTGAGTCATCATATCTTGTCTTATTTACTATTCCGCTGTGCATGATATTGATGTTTGTCTGTTTTAACAAGGTTTATTCATAATAAATCTAATTAACAACTTGGATTAAAAACTTGTTAATTCTATCAACCGGGGTCTAAATTTCCTAACAAGCCCTATATTTATTGGTGACTCTAGTCCATGGGGAGTGGGAAAAAGAAAAGAGGGCAAGAAGAAATATGCAAAAGTCCCAATCAGAAATCGCAAAAGAGCTGTGTCTTCTCAAGGAGGCCAGGACGAACAATGGTAGATACAACATGCCTCTAGAGGGGGCCAACTTGAAGGAATTATGTAGTAGGTGGCAGACCCAATTCACAATATCTCACCTTGTCAGATATTACTACTTGATCTGCTTGAACGAGAGCCCAGGTACTTTTTCTTCAGGAAGCCTCCACACCCCACTAAACTCCTTGGCAAACCTTACCTAAAGGATTACAAGCCTTCCAAGTTCATTCTTTGTGGCAGACAGGGAGGGAGTGTTGTGGAACAAGTTAGCAAATTTCTTGATGTCATTGGACCACACACTAGAGATAAAAGAATAGTGTGCTTAACTTCTAAATGTCTAGCTTCTCAAGAAAGTTTAGGGCACTTGTTCTATGTCAAAGGTTAACATTAGCCTATTTTTGGGTCCATTAGCTACACAAGAGCTTCTTGAAGAGATTCACTAGGTTTTAGGTGGATCACATGTAAGAGCATCCATAATGGTGGTGCTAAAAAGCTACTTTTAGCACCACCATATACAAAAAGGGTGTTGCAATAGTAGTGGCATAGGTAAATTTTTTACCTACATTGCTACAGTGCACAGCTATATATGGGCTATGCACTGTAGCTGAAAGCTAAAAAGAAAATTATTTTTTTATTCTACCTTTGTTTATTATATTATTTGTTTGTTTTTTTATTTTTATTTTTTCTATTTCTTTTATCTCACCTTTGTCTCAACTCTCACCTCTCTGTCTGACCACCGCCGGCCAACCTGAAGCTTAACGTCACTGGCAGTGGTTGATATTTGCATTGATTTGTGCTATAGGTGAAATGGTTGATGGGTTTGGTTTGATTTGTGCAGTGGGTGCAGGGTTTGTGTTGATTTTTGTAGTGGATGTGATGGTTTTTGGTGGTGGGTTCAATGGTTGATGTGTCTGTGTTTATTTTTTTTATATTCGTGCGGTGCCTGTGGCAATTTCCGATGGTGAGTGCAGTGGTGGCTGGTCTAGTTCGATGGTGGTCTAGGTTTGATGGTGGTTTTTGTGCCTCTTGGTCTTGTTTCTTCTCTCTCTCTCGATCAACTGCCACTGGGAGTAAAATCAATGCGTCCGAAATTGGGTCACGATTTGGTTGGTGTGCGATGACTGAGATAGGTTGCTATTTGGGTTTTTGGCACTAGCAGAGATGGGTGACAGTTGAGATGTGGTTTTTGGTCGGTGTGCGATGGTGGGGTGTTGGCTCAACATTATTGGTTTGAAACTTAGGCTCAAATCTGTTGGGTTTTGAGGGTGGATCCAAGACACCATAATCTGGTGGTTATGTTTGTTTTGGTTTTGATGTGGTTGTGGTGGATGTTTTTATTATTATTCTAATGAGTTATTTGTATTATTTTAATCAAATAGCTAAAAATATAGATTTATTGATGTTGAATGTGAAGAGGTAAAATAGATAAATTGACTTTTGTAGGTGCTAAATAGCTAAATTTTTAGCTCCATTATTGTGGATGCTCTAACAAGAAGCAAATAAATGTGAAGTTCTTTTAGCTAAGTTTGGTAACCCATTGGTGGTGTTGGTTGCTTTGCTTGCCTTTGGCAAAGCTAAGTCTTTATGTACTCATACTATTTACCTTTAATTCTATTATTAGAGGTGTAATAACTAATAACCAAAAAAATAGTTTGAAAGTTTTTTTTTTTTTTCCTTTTATTCAATTTTAGTAAAAATGAAATATTTATAAAACTATTGAAATATAAAAAGCCATCTACCAAAAACTGAGGCAAGCACAACTAAAGAAACATACCTAGTGAATATAAGATGATATAGATTAGAGATGCAACATTGCTTGAGTAGTTTGAGAAGCGAGAAGTTTATAAAGAAAGTGAGAAATGAGGGTCAAGAAGATAGAACCCCTTTTTTTTAAAATAAATTTTTTCTTATTTTATTTTTTAATAAAAGAGTTGAGAATTTTATTTTTTATTAGGGTGTGCATGAGTTGGGTTATCGAGTTAAGGAGTTTTTTCAACCCAACCCACCATGGTGAGTTAAAAAAAAATCGAACTTAACCCACAAGAATTGGGTTGGACCCATGGGTTGGAATTTTTTTTTAAAATTATTATTATTATTATTAAATTAAGCATTTGAACAACATCACCATAAACTATTTTAAATTTTAGGGCTAATTGCAACTTACCCACCTGTGATTTGAAATTTGACACTTTATCCACTTGAGATTAGCTTAGTAAAGGTTTCATAGCCCACTTTTGTTAAAAATGAGGCTGAAAGAACAAGGAAAAACAAAATCAAAAAGTGAGGGTTTTGTAAACATTAAGAACAAACATTAGTCCAAATTTTAATATTTCACTATCCCTTTCTTTCTTTAATTGCCTATTTGTCGAAATAGACAAGAAGGGCATGATTAATCATTACACCCTCAACTGGACATGGCAAACTGGTGGGTCGGGTTGGGTCAAGCTCGGGTCGGGTCAGGTCAGGTTAATCGGGTTGCGGGTTAAAACGGGTTCAGGTCAATCGCGCTTCGGGTCGGGTCGGGTTGACCCGTATTTTTCACATGAATTTTTTTTAAAAAAAGAAAACATGTATTTGCCATTTGGAAAGTCATGCAACAAATTACTTGATGTAAAGTGCATTACTTTGAATTCACCACTTATATCAAGAATGAACTTAGTTAAATTTATTAATACTTATTCAATAATTTTAAAATTATATAAATCCCAATATTGCTAACTAAAACAAAATAACACAAAGATAAGTAAAACAAATATACAAGTTTTATTCTATACAATATTAACATCCCAAAATATTAAAAAAAAATAATTACAAATGACATATTAGATAACTCATTTGATAAAAAATAAAAACATATAAGAAATTTACAATCTTGAAAGTTAATTTATAATTTATTATCAATTGTGATTGGCACTCTATTTTAATTTGAAAATACACATTGAAGTTTGATTGTTTACTTATTTATACATGGTCTCTTTTATAAATATTGTAGGGTTAAGGGCTCAAATAATGTATTGGGTTTTGGGTCTTAACTGAGAGCATAGGTAGTTTGAGGACAAATGAATAATTGCGGATGGGTCAAGTTTAGAATCTCGTGAATGAGGCATGAATGGGAAGGTGGTCCAAGGAGTAATACCTCATCGGATAAACTTGGAACAGTTCAAGTGTGTATCTTGATAATTAAGGTGACCTTCTAGGAAGCTCTAGTAACAGGGACGTGCATTATAAACGTACAAAGATGATAGGAACTCAGAAATATCTAAGGGAAGGCTGCTACCACCGCAATGAATGCATTGTAGCTATTTTTCTGACCGCATTTATGTGGAGAAAACCCCTGAACAGTGATACCTTGGCTATCGCGACTCACAAAAAGCCAAAGAGGATGTCTGATGGGGTAGACACTCAAGTAAGGTCTCAAATAATCAACAAGTGTAGGATCAAGATAGTCCAAATGGGAGCTATATAATATAAGAGACCCTCCATGAGGAAGGGATCAGAAAAATAGAAAAAGAATACTGTAGCAATCAAAATTGTACTTGTACTCAACCGTTATTGATTTATATGACAAAATACCTCATCAGACAGCAAGTTCATTCATATCAGTACCTCTTACTTGTGCTTGATTGTCACCTGATTCCATAGTAGTCGTTGTCCAATTCACTAGGGCCTAGTCCTTTATCCCACTCTCTATAAATTTATTGTATTGGGCTCACTGGGCTAATATCCCACACACTTTGGGCTTGAGCTTAAAAACGTGTCCCTATAATTGGCGTCATTTGTGGGGAGAACTTGTGTAACAACGAGTGCAACAGTCATCTATGGTAGGATCAGGTCCCCATCAACAAGAATCTATAGGTTCCCAGCAACAAGATGATTTCCTTAACCTCGAACGCAGGCAAGATCAGGAAGGTAGAGTACATACCACACATACTAGTAGAAGTCACTTTCGAGTTGGAAGTTACGTCTCTCAAGAACAGAACAACAGAGCCATGCAAAAGGAGATTGACCATCTAAAGAAGGAGTTATGCCATGCATGACGAAAATGAACTCCTTCTCAATCTAACTCCTCTTCTGATAGTGAAAAGGATGGTAGTTATCATTGTAGATTAAGGACTCCTCCTAGTGAGTCTTTCTCATATGAGGAGGAACACCACCATAATTGTAGATACAAAAGCCCGACTCGTAGAGGCTTGGGAAATGACGCTATGAGCAAATCCAAGTCACCCTTCACACGCAGGATTGAAGGGGTAAAACTTCCTCAGCGGTTCCATCAACCAAGATTCACCATCTACAATGGTCAAACGGACCCTATAGAGCATGTGAGCCACTTCAATCAAAGAATGGCTGTCCATTCCAAGGATGAAGCCTTAATGTGCAAGGTGTTCCCATCTAGTCTGATACCTGTGGTGATGAGATGGTTCGACGGCCTAAAGGAAGATTCCATATATTCCTTCAAGGAGCTCACCCAAGCATTTAGCTCTCGTTTTATTACGTGTACTAGGGTCCTTCGGCCCATAGATTCCCTATTGTCCCTATCCATGAAGAAGAAACTCTGAAAACCTACTCGAACAGATACTGAGAGATGTTCAACGAAATATATGGTGACTTTAATGATGTGGCCATCAATACTTTCAAGGTTGGCCTCCCAACCGAGTATGGTTTAAGGAAGTCTCTAACTGGCAAGCCAGTCACTGGTGTGCGTCAACTCATGGATCGGATTGATAAGTACAAAAGGGTTGAAGAAGACCAGCAACAGGGGAAATGAAAAGCTAAGGTTATCCTTCAGAAGAAGAGAGATTTCAGGTCGGATCGTTACAACAACAACAACAGGCCTCGGAAAGACTTTACTGGGCAGTCAGGGTCTGCTAATACTCAGGCAGTTAATACGGTGTTTTGAGAACTAGTGCATTAGGTTCTGAAGAAGATAAAGAATGAGCTGTTTTTCAAATGGCCAAATAAGATGGCTGGAAACCCTATGAGGCATAACCAGAGCCTTTATTGCCAATACCATAAGGACCAAGGACACACTATGGAGGACTATAGAAATTTGTGGGACCAGTTGGTCTGAGAAGGAAAGTTGAAGCAGCTTTTTCATCATTCCAGTGGCCGGGGGAGCTAGACAGGTTCAGAACCCTGGAGAGATGCTTCTTCAAGACCTCCTCTAGGAACGATCAATGTCATCTTTGCTGCTCCAGGGAGGACCGGTTCTTGTCCCTTCAGCGTGATGTCTATGGCTCGGCTATCCACCAATGATAATAATCTGGAGCCGAAGAGGGCTAGAATGGATATCCAATCGGCACTAAGTTTTTCGGATGAGGATAAGATTGAAACCATACCCACGATGATGCTTTGGTGGTCAAGCTCAGGATTGATGGGTACGATGTGAAAAAGGTGATGGTGGACCGAGGCAGTAGTGTTGAAATTATGTACCCCGACTTATACAAGGGGCTGAATTTAAGACCCGAGGACTTAATGATCTACAACTCTCTTTTGGTGAGTTTTGATGGGAAGGTAGTCATTCTGAGGGGTCAGATAAGACTACTCGTGCAAGTTGGTTCAAAAGTGGTGGAAGTAGATTTTATCGTGGTGGATACCTATTCCCCCTACACAGCCACTGTAGCCAGACCCTGGCTTCATGCCTTGGGAGCTGTCTCTTCTTCTCTACACTAAAAGGTAAAATATTCGTCAGGGGGCTGCATTGAAGGTATTGTGGGGAGCTAATCCACAGCTAGGCAATGTCTAGTGGCTACCATCTTACATCAACCCGAAGCTGAGTCCTTGACCTCTATTGGAGGGGGCTTGTTGCAATCAAAGACTTAGGTGTTGCCTACTGACGTACGAATCGATGAGGCAAAATGGGAAGATTTAGAAAAGGTTATTATAGGTGATGATCTAGAGAAGTTCTTTCAAGTTGGGGCTCAACTGCTTCCTTAAGAGAAGGAAGAGCTAGTAGAATTTCTTAGAAGAAACATTGATGTGTTTGCATGGGACGCTTATGAAGCCCCGGGGGTGGATCCGAACTTCATCATTCCCAAAAAGTAAACACTTCGGCGCCCATCCAAGGAACATGCAGACGCTGTCAGAGATAAGGTGATGAAGCTCAAGCATACAAGGGCTATCAAGGAAGTTTTCTATTCTGAATGGCTAGCCAATACTGTGGTGGTGAAAAAGAAGAATGAAAAGTGGTGAGTCTGTGTGGACTTCACAGATCTGAATAAGACTTGCCCAAAAGATCTCTTCCCTATGTCTCGAATAGATCAGTTGGTGGATGCAAAGGTGGGCCATCCTTGGATGAGCTTCTTAGATGCCTTTCAAGGATATCATCAGATACCACTAGCTTTGGACGATTAGGAAAAGACAGCTTTTGTCATTCCCATTGGAAACTACCAGTACAAAGTAATGCCATTTGATTTGAAAAACGTAGGGATTAAAGGATGATGACGAGAATGTTTGAACCACAGTTGGGCAAGAGTATTGAAGTCTATATAGATGGCATGGTGGTGAAGGGCAAGGTGGTGTCTGAGCATGTGGGAGACCTTGGAAACATCTTTGAAATTTTGAGGAATCACAAGTTGCGCCTAAACGTTTCCAAGGGCTACATGGTAATTCGTAGAGGAATCGAAGTCAATCCCGATTAAATCAAAGCCATTAACAGTTTATAGCCACCTTAGAATCCCAAAGAGGTCTAGATCTTACCGGAATGACTGCTGCCTTGAACCGGTTTATTTCTTGGTCAGCAGATAGGTGAGACCCTTCTTCCTCTTGATGAATAAGTGGAAGGGATTTGAGTGGATTGAAGAGCGTGCTTCGGCCTTCTAGCAACTCAAAGAATATCTATCTCGGCCTCTTATCATGTCCAGTCCTGAGGTGGATGAGGTTTTGTTTGCTTATATCGTTGTGGCCCTTCATGCTGTAAGTTTAGTGTTGATACGAGTTGATAGTGACATATAACGGCCGGTTTACTATGTGAGCAAGTCATTACATGAGGTTGAGGTTCGTTATCTATCACTGGAGAAAGCCATTTTGGCGGTGGTGCATGCTACACGAAAGCTTCCCCATTACTTCCAAGCACACACAATTGTTATCCGAACTTAGCTTCCGCTCAGGTCTATATTTCGAAGTATTGATTACATAGGGAGGATTGCTAAATGAGGCACAGTTCTAGGGGCTTTCGACATCAAGTACATGCCTCGTATCTTTGTCAAAGGCCAGGTCCTTGCGAATCTGGTGGCCAAGTTCACTGAACCACCACTAAAGGAAGTAGCAGTGACACAGAGCATGGATGCAAAATCAGTTGGCACAATATCCCTACAAGAACCTTTATTCTAGAAGGTACATGTTAATGGTGCAGCAAATCAAAAGGGCTTCGAAGTGGAGCTAGTTCTGGTTTCCCTTAAATAGATCACCATTGAAAAATCACTAAGATTGGACTTCTCGGCTACAAATAATGAGGCTGAATATGAAGCTTTACTGGAAGGAATGTCCATGGTTCAAAGAATGGGGGGGGGGGAAGTAGTAAAGATGTTCTCGGACTCAAGATTGGTTGTTGGCTAAGTGAAGGGCGAGCTAGAAGCAAGAGATGAGAGAATGCAAGGGTACTTAAATCAAGTTAAGAATTTGCAATCAAGATTTGAATCATTCAGCCTACTGCACGTCCCTAGAAGTGCAGACACACATGCTAATTCCCTAGCCACGCTTGCAACCTCTTCAACGTAGAGCTTATCTCAGGTTATCCTTATAAAAAACTTGTGCAAACCTATGGAGGTAAAGGGAGAGGTGGTCCATGTTCACCAAGTCAGAATAGGGCCTAGTTGGATGGATCCCATTGTACTATTCTTGAGAGAGGACATCTTGCCAGAGGATAAATCAAAAGCTGACAAAGTATGGAGAAAGGCACTTCATTTTTGGCTGTTCGAGAACCAAAAATTGTACAAGTGTTCTTTTTTCAGGCCATATCTACTCTGCATTCACTCTGAGGCATCAGAGATACTCTTTGAGGAGTCACATGAAAAGATTTGTGGAGGCTATACATGAGACAGATCTTTGTCTCATAGAGCCATCATTTAGGGCTATTGGTGACCAAATATGCAGAAAGAAGTGTAAGAATATGTGAAGAAGTGTGATTAATGCCAAAAATTTGCACCAAATATACATCAACTAGGAGGAGTCCTTAACCCCTTATCCAGCCCTTGGCCATTTGCTTAGTGGGGCTTAGATATTGTTGGCCCTTTCCCCAAGGTAGCAGGGAACAAGAGGTATTTGCTGGTCGGTACGGACTACTTTACTAAGTGGGTTGAAGTTGAGCCCTTGGCGAATATCAGAGATATGGATGCCAAGAAGTTTGTCTAGAAAAAAATTTTCATTTGGTTCGAGGTCCCTCGTACCCTTATCTTGGACAATGGCCTTCAGTTTAATAGTAAATCTTTCAGGAGATACTGCTGTGATTTAAAAATTATGAATAGATATTCTACCCCAGCTTATCCCCAAAGGAATGGACAAGTCGAGACTGTTAACAAGCTCATAGTTAATGGACTCAAAAAGAGGTTGAATGATGCGAAGAGAAAGTGGGTAGAAGAGTTGTCACACGTCCTTTGGACATATCGAACCACGCCTTGCAGGTCAACCAGAGAAACCCACTTTTCACTGACTTATGGAGTCGAGGCTGTTATTCTTTTAGAAACTGGCTTCCCAACGCTGAGGACTAGCTCATTTAATTCGAGCAGTAACAATGAATTGCTAGAAAAGAGATTAGACTTTATTGAAGAAAGAAGAGAAAATGCAATGATTCAATTGGCATACTACCAACACAAACTCAAGTAAGGTTATGATGCCAATGTAAAGCTAAGATCATTAGTACCTGGTGACTTGGTGTTGAGGAAGGTCCTAGGTACTGCCAAGAACCCTACATGGGGAAAATTGTGACCTAATTGGGAAGGGCCATATCGCATCACCTCGGTGGCTGATAGGAGCATACTTTTTTGAAGATTTAGATGAACATGTAATACCACGCCCTTGGAATGTAAACAACTTGAAAATGTATTATTATTAATGAAAGTTTCCTTTGTCATATGCTTATTTATTGTGAAAATACATCGTGCTTCACACACTATGGCATCTTTATAAGTGTTAAACAAAACCTTAGATATGTCTGGCTTCTCGGACCACATGTTTTTGGAAAATTAATACACTATGACATCTTTATAAGTGTTAAACAGAACCTTAGACATGCCTGGCTCTTTGGACCACATGCTTTGGGGAAATTAACACCCTATGACATCTTTATAAGTGTTAAACAAAACCTTGTCATGCCTGGTTCCTCGAACCACATGCTTTGGTAAAATTAACACTCAATGGTATCTTTACAAGTGTTGAACAGAATCTTAGTTATCCATGGCTCCTCAGACCATATACTTTGGGGAAATTATGTGACACCTATTCATTTTTTATAAGTGTTAAACAGAACCTTAGACATGCCTAGCTCTTTGGACCATATGCTTTAGTAAAATTAACACTTAATGACATTTTTACAAGTGTTAAATAGAACCTTAGACATGTCTGGCTCCTCGGACCACATGTTTTGATAAAATTAACACTTAATGTCATCTTTACAAGTGTTGAATAGAACCTTAGTTATCCATGGCTCCTCGGACCATATACTTTAGGGAAATTAACACTCTGTGACACCTACTCATTTTAGTGTTAAGCAGAACCCTGGTCATACTTGATCCCTTGGATCTTATACTTTAGGAAATTTAACACTATAACATCTGTTTGTTTTTCTATTTGAGCAAGTTAAAGTCCTTGATTATTTATCTAAGTGTTGGGTAGAATGAAGGATATCTGCCCCTTTTATTCTTTACTAAGTATATTACTTATCTCTATTAAATTTAGCCTTCATTGCAGAAGGGTCAATTCACAGTATAAGTATGTGGTAAACTTTTCTATTGTTGGTGCTTATTTAAATTGCTTAAATTGTTAGCCGTGCATTGTTGTCGGTTTTTATTAAAGATAAAGTAGCAATAGTTGAATGCTATTTATAATAGTAATACTCCTCAAAACACATAAAGTGAAAGTGCAAGAGACAGAATGAGAGGTATTTTCACGAAGTCAAAGAGGAAATACATTATATACAATGACAAAATATTATTGTAGAAACAAAAACAACAAACAAAATAACAAAAGGAATTACAAAATGAACCCTAAGAGCTACTTCTTGGCCTTAAGGGGGTCTTCCTTTTGGCTTGGCTTGGAGGGAAGGACGTCCTTGGCCTTGGGATCAATCTCTTTATTCCTGGCCTTAGTCTCTTGTGTTTTGGCCTTAGCAGCATCCTTAGCAACAATAGGGAACTTAGTCTCCTTATCCTTTCCTTTGTCTTTTGCCCCACCAACCCTTTGGCTTTGATCACCAGCTTGGCTGGGTCCTTTCACAGCCTCCAAGAGGGTGAGAGCAGCCTGAGTAGTCAATGGCTGCTCTGAAGACTCAGGAGCATGACAGAGGGAGATAAGAGGGCAATCGGGACTTCGTGAATCTCCAGGTGGAAGTACACTTTCTCCGGTTGCCTTAAATCCGAGTTTGCAGGGACTCCTGCAAGGTTAAAGGCTTCCACCCATGTAACCGAGCAGTAATCTTTGCATATCTCCGATAGCTCATCGGCGAGCTTGATTTGTGTTTCTTCCACGCCGAGAAGATATGATGCCTGCTTCTCAGCCTCTGCTGCCTCTTTAGCCAATTGAACTGCCTCTTTGGTCTTCTGGATCTCTGCCTTTAGATCCAGTGCGAGTTGTCTTGAAGTAGCTAACTCTAGTTTAGTTTGATAGAGCAGCTTACGCTAGTCCTCAACTTGAGTCTCGGCGTTCTTCAGCCCTGCCTAATCACTCTTTCTCTCTCTCCTCGATAGCAAGCTTGGAGAGAAGCTCTGTGTTTTCCTCCTTTGCAGCCCCCAGGGCCTTCTTAGCCTCGAAGCAACAGTAGACTTCATTTTTAACATCATTCTAGGCCTCCTTAACCCATTCCTTGGCCACGAAGACCTCCTGGGTGATCTGCACAAGAATAACATGGCAATCCCATGTAAGTAGAGGAGAGATAATAAAATTAAAAAAAAAAAAAAAAAGGAAGAGAAAAATATAGTGATATTTAAAAGAAAAATGTCAGACAGTACACTTACCAGGGCAAGGTCCCTTTTGAGGGACATGAAGAGGTCCTACTACCTCATCTTCCTCAGAGCATCCATATCCTTTGGCAATATGAATGGTTGCTCCAAGGCTTCAACAACATGAGTAGCATGCCCCCTTTGGAAGTCCCTGACTAAGGCGTTCCAAGGGATGACAGCCCCATCCACCTCTAACTTGGGAGACCAAGTGCGTTGCTGAAGATGCACCTCGACGCCATTAAGCTCCCCCCTGCTGTCCGCAGAGGTGGCCCTCTTGTCTTTAGGGTCCTTAGACTTTTTTGCTGTTTGGTACCCTTTTGAGGGGCCACCTCCCCTTCCTCTAGCTTCTGCACTGGTCTCTTCTTCTTCAAGTTCGGATTGGTGTGCAGTTCGAGATTAGTGGGGGGTAGAAGGGGAGGAGGGAGTAAGGTGGGAGGAAGTTTAGATTTGGGGACTTCCTTAGAAGTTGACCCTATGTTCCTCGTTGCCAGCAACTCCTTTAGGCCTTTGCCCCCCCGATTCAAGGCCATTTCATCCTCTTCTTCCTCGGATGATTTGTCTGCACGAGCAACTACTAGGATTGGAGCGTGGGCACTTGAATGCCTATCAGACTTGCCCTCAGCGTCCAAGATGGGAATTACTTGCACTCCCTCAGTCTCCTCCTCTTCAAAAAGAAACTTGTCAATTTCTTCTTCGAGCAAGGAATTCAAGGAGGCAATCTCTTCTCCAGTTGCTGTTGCTGCTTTGGGCAGAACCTGATGGAGTGGTTGCACGACCAGTGGAGGGTTATGTTAGAATGGCAGGATGACCGGTGGAAGGTCGTCTCAGGCTAGGTAGCTTGGTCACGATATGTCAATCCGAGCCAATCGTGGGTCACCTGCTCTTATAGCGTGGCCGATTTCTTGGAATATCTCTGAGATTGGCTCGAAGTTCAAAATTAGGTGGATGGCTCATCACTGTCTGTCCTCACTTACAAAGATTTTAGATCTCAGTAAGTAGTTGAGAGCTGCAACGTTGGTGTGGCTGAGCCTAGGAGCAACGTGCCTCTTATCTGCAAAAATAGTCGAGGAGCAAAACATGGTTAGAAAGTTAAAATCCAACCTCAAAAGAAAGCAAAATGAAAGGGAAATAATGACATAGTTAGGGTTAAAGAATATAAATCTCTTGCTAAGGAACCTAACTCTAAGATATCCCACCTGGCTCTCCCTTTTGGGCTGGACAATGTAGGTCATCATGCCACACCCCCGAAGCAATCAAGTAGTTGTCTTTCATCCCTTTATTAAATTTGGGGAGGCATGAGATGAGCCTAACAATAGGCGATCTGGACTTGAGGTAAAACCTCGCGTTAGTGAGTGAGTGGCACTCATACATATGAACCGCATCATGCCAGGTGAGCCCCAAGCCCAGGTGCTCGTTTAAAGCATCAACGCTACCTAAGATCCTAAATAGGTTGGGCACACACTGATGGGGGCATATCCTATTGTTGATGAGGTAATCCTGTGTTATCCTACCCATAGGGAGAGTCATTCCCCTTTCTATGAAAGCTATCATGGGGATGATGACTTCCCCCTCTTCTCTGTGTGACACTATTTGTTCTGGGGAACAGTATCGCAGGACAACTTCCTTTGGTATGTGGTATTTATCCTTAAAGGCCTCTATTTTGGCAGGAGAGTCTACTAGATGCTTAAATCTACCCATCTGGACAAGTTAAAGGGAAACAACTAAAAGTGATAAATGAAGAAATAATAACTGGAAGGTTGAGGAGAAAAAGAAAAGTTTAAAGAAATAGAAACTTACAAGAACTAAGATGTGCGTGAGTCCCTGAAACCTTTAGAAAAAATTTCAAGGATTTCTCAAAGAAAAGGTGTGGGAAGTTTAGAGAGTTTTGTGAGTTTGAGTGCTTGGGATCTCTGGAGAGCTTGAAGACCTGTGAAATGAGGGAAGTGATTTCTCAAGATGCTCTATATAAAAGGCGAAATTGAATGGGAGTTATCCTGTTCAAAACCCAAGGAGAAATATCAGCCATTAGATTAGCGCCTCACCGTTGGATGTGGGGAACAACATGCCGCCTAGAGCAATTAATGACGCCTTACGGGCTCTCAAGCGTCAATAGCAATCATGGGATGCGCAAAATGGCACTTTCACGTGTGCAAATCAAAGGGCAAAATAATATTAACGCTTGAAAAGTCAAAACCCCACTTTTCTTCTCAGATAAGTGGGAAAAAATCAGAGTTTTGAGGGGCTATTGTAGGGTTAAGGACCCAGATAATGTATTGGGCCTTGGATCTTAATCGAGAACACAGGTAGTCTAAGAATAAATGAATAATTGTGGATGGGCCAAGCTCAGAATCTCGTGAATGGGAAGGTGGTCCGAGGAGTAATACCTTCACTGATAAACTAGGAGCAGTTCTAGTGTGTATCCTGATAATTTAGGTGACCTTTTAGGAAGCTCCAGTAATAGGGACGTGCATCATAAATGTACGAGGATGATAGGAATTCAGAAATATCTAAAGAAAAGCTGCTACCACTGCATTGAATGTACTGTAGCTACTTTTCTGGCCGCATTTATGTGGAGAAGACCCTTGAACAATGCTATCTTAGCTACCATGACTCACACAAAGTTAAAGAGGGTGTTTGAAGCGACAAACACTTAAGTAAGGTCTCAAATAATCAACAAGTGTAGGATCAAGATGGTCCAAATGGAGCTATATAATGTAGGAGACCCTCATTGAGGAAGAGATCAGAAAAATCGAGAAAGAATATTGTAACAATCAAAATTATACTTGTACTCAACTGTTATTGATTTATATGACAAAACACCTCATTGGACAGTAAGTTCATTCATATCAGTACCTCTTATTTGTGCTTGATTGTCACCTAATTCTATACTAGCCGTTGTCATTCATTTGATTTAACCCACTCTCTAAATTTATTGTACTGGGCTCATTTGGTCAATATCCCATACACTTTGGGCTTGGGTTAAAAAATGTGTCCCTACAAATATCATGTCACTGTTAAGCAATACACACTCTAAAAAATATCATAATTTATTTTAAAAAGTTGTTTATTTTTAACATAAATTGTTAAAAAATAAGTCTAAGCATTCATAATTTATGCTAATTTGATACTTTAACTTCACTATTTTCACACTTATGAATTTTTCTCACACATGTCTATAATTTTAAATCTATGTTTTTTTTTTTTTTTTTTGATAAGCAAACATATCAATAGACTTAACATTAACTGGACCCAACGTCCAAACCTGATACATCTTTGATCAATTGACAAGCAATAATAGGTGGAGTCTCCTCCACCCAAATAATACTGTCAGATACATACTTGGCATTTCTAGCCATCAAGTGGGCAGCACAATTGCCGGTTCTACTAACATGGGATACCTGCCATTCTTGGACTATGAGACTCCGCCTTTGGATACCCTTAATGATCATATAGATTGATGTTGGGGGAGGGCAGATTCCTATTAGTGCATCAGTAACCAGCTTCGCATCTCCCTCCAAACAAATGTTCCCCAAGCCGAGATCACCAGCCAGCAAAATACCCTCCTCAAACGCTTTTGCTTCCACTTCCAATGCTCCCAAAGGTAACTCTAACTTCTTGCTCAAAGCTCCCATGAGAAGGCCCCTGTCATTTCTTATAACCACCCCTATACCGCAGCTGCCCTGTTCTTCAAAAACCGCCCCATCAACATTTATTTTATACCAATCCTTACGCGGAAGAGACCAAGGAACATTTCTTTGGGGCACCCTCTGTTTTGGAACTTCAACCTGCCCTCTAAATTCTTCAAACAGAGCCAGAGCTTCTGAAGCAACCTCTTTTGCCTGTTTAAACTTCCCATCAAACTTTGCTGCGTTTCTGTTTTTCCAGATACTCCACGCTGTGCAGGCCAGCCGATCCCACTCTATCTCCTTTCGGTTCACCCATCCATTCCAAATTACATCAATGAAATCACGATTTGGGTGACAGACCTTCGGCAACACCATCTTTGACTCCTTCCAAACCGCCTCTGCCATCCAGCAGTCCCATAGAGCATGGCCCGAAGATTCACTCATACCACAGAACACACAATCATCCTCCATGGATACCTTTCTTCTCCGCAAAACCAGGTTAGTGGGGAGAATGTTTTTGCATGTCCTCCACATGAACATCTTAACTTTGTTTGGGCAATTTAAACCCCAAATGGCTGACCAAAATTTCTTCATTCTTCTCCCATTCGACACCTCCCCCCCTGCTCCCCTGCCTCTGTCATCAGCCAGCCACTGGAGAGCGACTTGGTAAGCACTTTTTACCTTGAAATCTCCCTTTTTTGACCAAGCCCAAAGCAGGGCATCTTCCGGGAGACTTGGGCTGAGAGGGATACTCAAGATCGCCTCCGCTTCAAACGGTAAGAAAACACTTTTAACTGCTGAAATGTCCCAGCCCCCTGTTTCGCGGTCTATAAAATATTCCACTAGCTCACCTTCAAAATTTTGGGGTCTTGGGCTAGCCACCTTAAACGAATTTGGTAACGGGATCCACCTATCAGTCCATATCTTTGTCTTCCTCCCATTCCCTATGGTCCATTTCAAACCCCGTCGAAGAACCTCTTGAGCAGCCATCAAACTCCTCCAAGTGTACGACAGGTTTTTCCCTATCTGAGCCTCCAAAAAATTTGAATTTGGGAAATATCTAGCCTTTAGGACTCTATGGGCCAAAGACTCAGAATTTTGGACCAACCGCCATCCTTGTTTTGCAAGCAAAGCAAGGTTAAAAGCCTTAAGATCCTTAAAACCCATGCCCCCTTCAGATTTTGGAATGCACATCTTCTCCCATGCTAACCAAGCAAGCTTTCTCTCTTTGTCTCGTTGGCCCCACCAGAAATTTCTAATCAAAGAATTTAACTCATTACAAAGCGAATCCGGAAGTTTGAAACAATTCATTGTATACATAGGCGTGGCTTGGGCGACAGCCTTTATGAGTATTTCCCTTCCAGCCATTGACAGCAAATTTCCCTTCCAATTGCCTACTTTCCTCCCAACCTGATCCAGAATACGTTGGAAAGCTTTCTTTTTTCCCCTCCCCACCAACGGGGGCAGTCCAGGGTATCGCTCATGCTGGTGTATAATCTGGGCCCCAAACATGTGTCTCACCCCATCTTTAATTTCCTCATTCGTGTTCTTACTGAAGAAGAGAGAAGTCTTTTCTCTGTTTAGTTTCTGCCCCGATTCCCTTTCATAAACCTCCAGAATTTTTATAACTTTATCTCCTTCCGCTATAGATGCTTTGCAAAAGACTATACAGTCGTCCGCAAAGAGCAAATGAGAGACCAAAGGAGCAAGTTTGCCCACTGAAATGCCTCTAGGAATCTCCCCCCTCTCAACCTGCCTAAACATGGCCGAAAGGCCCTCAGCACACAGCAGGAAAAGGTACGGAGAAATTGGGTCCTCTTGCCTCAAACCACGAGTAGGAGAAAATCTGCCCTTAGGCTCTCCATTCACCAGCACAGAATAAGAAACCGAGTTCACACACATCATCATCAAAGAGATCCATCTATCATGAAAACCCAACCTCCTCATAATCGCCTCCAAATAGGCCCATTCCACCCTATCGTATGCCTTGCTCATATCCAACTTAATAGCCATCAGCCCCTGTTTTCCATTCCTTTTCTGATTTATGCAGTGCATAGTTTCATACGCCACCAAGACGTTGTCCATTATCTGTCTTCCGGGAACAAAAGCGCTTTGCTCCTCACTAATCACCTCAGGAAGAATCAATTTAAGCCTATTTGCAAGAACTTTTGACACCAATTTATACACCACATTGCACAAACTAATAGGACGAAAGTCCGTAATCTTTTGTGGGCAATTAACTTTCGGTATCAAACATATATAGGTGTCATTTAATCCCTCAGGCATAATTCTAGAATTTAGAGTATTAAGCACACAGTGAACAACTTGAGGGCCCACAACGTCCCAATATTTCTGAAAAAAGATCGGTGACATGCCGTCCGGACCAGGAGACTTTGTTGGGTGCATTTGCTTCAAAGCCCGCCTCACCTTCTCTGCCCGAAATTCCTTTAACAGCAAAGCATTCATATCATCCGACACTCTTCTATTCAGCACCCTGAGACTACCCCCAGACTCCCTTGGAAAACTGGAGCTGTAAATTTCCTTAAAATAGTCCAGTATAATTCCAGTAACTTCTTCTTTTTCTTCTCTCCAAACACCCTCCTTATCACATAAACCATCAACCCTATTTCTCCTCCGCCTATTACTCGCCGTTTCATGAAAAAACTTTGTGTTACGGTCACCACATTTAGCCCACAGCGCCCTCGATCTCTGATTCCACATTATTTCCTCCCGCATCAATATTTCATTTATTTCCTTTCTTAAAGCCTTAATTTCCACCGCTGGTTCATGCAATAAATCTAGAGATTCTAGCTGTTGGAGGCGGTTCTGCTTCAACTTCAGAATCTTGTTTACATTCCCAAAGACCTTCCCGTTCCAGGATTTCAGACTCTCCTGGCAGCATTTTATCCTATATTGCACTTGCACCTCTGGATTACAATTTAGAGGGTCCCAAGCATCTTCAATTACCTTCTTACACCCCTCCTCCCTAGTCCACATAGCTTCAAACATGAATCGCTTTCTTTCTCTTCTTTTTCTAGCTTGATTTCTGAGAGACAAATTCAGTAGGCAGTGATCGGACGCCGCCATTGCTCTGTGGTACACTTTTGCCTCCCCAAACATATTCAACCACTTCTCATTTGCCACCATCCTATCTAATCTAACCAAAGTTCGCTGCTCCCCAATTCTACCATTACACCACGTATAGCGCTGCCCCACAAAACCCAGATCGGCCAGACCACATTCCGACAGGCAATTTCTAAAACCCTCCATTTGTCTAGCATCTCTATCTAACCACCCCAATTTCTCATCCGGATGAACAATTTCATTAAAATCCCCAAAAATAACCCACGGCATATCACATTGGCAATTTAGGGATTTAATTAAATTCCAAGATTGAGAGCGCATACCTGCATCAGGGTGTCCGTAGAACCCCGTTGCTCTCCAAGGATGCGCACCCTTCCCCTCGCTGACCACGACGTCCACATGCGAATTTGAACAGCTTTTTAATCGTACCTCAGCTCCTTCTTTCCACAGCATCGCCAGGCCACCGCTCCGACCATCGCTGGGAACCGTGATCCCCTGGGTCAGGTTGAGCTTCCTCTGAATCCCTTTTATTCTGCTGTTCCTCGCTTTGGTCTCAGATAAGAAGACCAAAACTGGGTCACACTCCTTCACCACGTTGGTGAGCGATCGAACCGCCGAGGCTAACCCAAGTCCTCGGCAGTTCCAGGCCAGCAGACTCATGTGGCTCGGCGGTGCTGCGGTGCAGCAACCGCCACACCGCCATCCCTTCCCTTTTCATCCTCGTCTGCATCGTCACCCTTCTTTTCTACTTTTCGTTTCTTTCTCCCCAGGTCGTTCTGATCTAAACCATCAGAAGAAATTATCAAACTTCTTTTTATTTTACCTGGGCTTTCTAACTTTTCTTTTCCTTTTGCCTGGCCCACACGGGCCCTTCGTTTCCAGTGGCCACTGGATGGGCCCAAAGGCTCCGCGACCCAGCCCGAATCCATCTCGTACGTCATCGCCATTGGGCCCTCTTCCATACTAGCTGGATCCAAGCCCACCAGCGCCTCTCCCGATCCACCCGTTGGCCCAAGTTTAAAATTAAACAAAGGGTACTCCTTTTCCCCTGACTTAGTCTCCTCAAGTCTAATCCCATCTTTCCCATTTGAAGCCAGTGCTCTGTCCTCGCCAACTTTCACCAAAATAGGTAAGTCTTCTGTATGAGTTTTGCTAACCTTTCTGCCATTACTATTTTCCTGTAAATTCTTTTCATCACACACCCCCATCTCTGACACTTTTGGCGTGTTCTCCCCAGTACGCTCCCTCCCACGCTGCATCTCTGACATCCCTTTTTCAGACCCTGCCGTTGAACACCTTGGCGAATGAACCGTCATAATCCTATGCTCATCGGCGATCAATTTTCCCCTGAAACCCTCCCCTCCATTCTTCTTTGTCAGGTGAGGTTCCCAACCCGATCTCTTCACCGGATCACCTCTCATCCACGCACCATATTGGAGTTCCGCCAATCCACCATTTCCAAACTCTCCCTTACTATTTGGGCAGTCCTTCAGATCATGGTCCAGCAGCCCACACTTGTAACAGAAGTTTGGTAGGCGCTCATATTTGAAGAGCACCCACCGATCCTCCCCATCCTCAATCTTTAATTTCCTACCTCGGATTAGTCTCCTAGTTACGTCAATCTTAACCCGAACACGTAGACATTTTCCCCATTGAACCCCGGAGTCGGCCACATCAACCTCCACCACCTCACCCAGGCTCGTTCCAATCGCCAAACCTGTTTCCTTTGTCCTATGCTTTAGAGGGAGATTGTACATTTGGACCCAGAACGGGGACCACTGGAAAAGGATGTCTTTTGGATCTTTATCCCCCTCAAAACATTGCAGCAGCACAAGATGTTTCTCATAGTGCCATGGACTCATGTCCATAATTCTCCTTTTATCTTTCTCATCATCAAACTCAATCAAATATATTTCCTCGTCAATAAGCGATATCTGAATGCTCTTATTTGGTTTCCAAAGCATCCTGAGATTTTTCCTTAAGGCGTCTAACATAATGCCTCTACGAGAAAGCACCTTCATAACTAAACAGTGATTCTCCCTTTCATTTGTTGCTCTTGTACATTCTTTCCCCAGATTAACACTAACTTCTTCTTCGTCTGTGACCGTTAGCTTCTGCCATAACGATTCTAGTTCCTCCGCCATTATGCCACTCGAAAGTGAGCAGAGAAGCAAACAAACACTAAAACACCTACAGACCCCTGACCTCACCACCCAGAACAGGGGGAGGTCCCTAACTCCCACAAGTACAACGACTGTGGGACTTACACTGCTTCCACGAGCCTACGGCACGAGAGCACTTTTCCCTCCGACCACAGAGACTATTACCCTTCTTCCTTATCATAGTTCGTGTGCAAACACTTGACAACTAAAGATACACTACCATAACAATTCACAATTCACTAAATCTATGTTTTTAATTCTACTGTAACCAGATTATCTTGATATGTATTTTTTTTATTTGATATCTAAAATAAATCTTTACTCATTACAGAATGCTCAACAATTCATATTTCTATTCATTTGTATGCAGTTATGTAAATATCTCAATCGTTTTCTTAAATCTCACAACAAACAATTAAAATATTATCTTAATTTTATTATTTTTTTTACCAAAAAAAAAAAAGTTTTCAAAAATGGTTCGAATCACGAGTCTGGTCAAGTTTACCTGTAAAAAACACGGTTTTTGCTTTGGGTAAAAAAAAAAAAAAAAAAAATCAGATTTGAGTCGGGTATTTTTGGGGTGGGTCAGAAAATTATGATTTGAGTCAACTTCACTATTTTCACACTTATGAATGTTTTTTGCATACGTCCGTAATTTTAAATATATGTTTTTAACTCTACTGTAATCAAATTATCTTGACATGTACTTTTCTATTTGATATCTCTAAAAAAAAAAATCTTTAATTATTATAGAATGTTTAACCATTCATCTTTCAATTCATTTGCATATAATTACGTAAATATCTCAATTGTTTTCTTAAATTTCACAACAAACAATTAAACTAATATTGTCTTTATTTTATTTTATTTTTACCAAAAAAAGTTCTCAAAAAAAGTTCGGATCACAAATCGAGTCTAGTTGACCAGCAAAAAACAAGGTTTTTGCTTCGGGTATAAAAAAAAAAAAAAAAAGGAATGGAGTCGGGTATTTTTTGGGTTGAGTCAAAAAATTTTAACCCGTTTTGCCATGTCTACTCTCAAGGATTTCTTGTGGTGGAGTCCTTATTAAAAACTGATTCAACCATGTTATGATCCTCAGTGATTGCAGAAGAATGGAACAAGTTTGCAATGGGAAAAGAGCACCTTCCTAGAAGGAAGGAAATCAACATGAAAGCAGACTTGCAGCATCTAATCAACATGGAATGTCTGTCACTCTATTTAATTAACCGATTGAATCGTGACTATTTCAATTGTTCACCGGTTCAAGCGCTATTTGCTAACAATATTAAAAATGACTGATTTTCTAATGAAAAACACCAGATTAGCTTTTGGTTCGCAGTTAACCTGATTGGACCGGGCAGTTCGGTTCAAGTTTCTAAACCATGAAAATGACAACATTAGAGCATTCGTAACAGGTGCAAAAATTATGTCATTTTGTCACACCAAATGACTATTTTATTATTTTACCAAATCATTTTACAACATCTCATTTATCATTTTACAACATCTCATTTATCAGATGTTTTATAATTCAATTCTATACATTAAAATAATATTTATTACACATTAAAATAATATTTACTATATATTAAAATATATTATTTGGCTTACAACATCTGTCCGTACTGTTGCAAATTACGGACGCAAAATGGTATATATGCTAAATATATGCAACATATGCTA
This sequence comes from Quercus wislizeni, assembly GCA_023055345.1. Lineage (NCBI taxonomy): Eukaryota > Viridiplantae > Streptophyta > Magnoliopsida > Fagales > Fagaceae > Quercus > Quercus wislizeni. The sequence continues at coordinate 491,332 of JALGQJ010000014.1, read as the reverse complement.
GACAGCTATTTTTTGTGTTTGGTGTGGGATATGTGCCAAATATTTAGCATTTGGCACATATCCCCCACTATGGATTAAAGTTCAAAATTGTAAACTTCAAGTATCAAAATCAAGATTATCCCAAACATTTGCATTTTACATTTTCGTCTCTAAAATTAAAAATTACCCATTTTAAACATAGAAGGCTTCAGAGTTTCTCAGCCAAAAAAAAAAAAAAACCTTCAGAGTTCAGACAGAGAATTTGGGAGTAAAAAATACTCTAGTAACTGCTGCAACGTTACCCTGCCACTGCCGTTGCTCATGTCTCTGTTTTTCTTAAGGATTTGCCTCTTTGTTTTATGTCTAACTTGGACTGTTAAACGATGATGATGTATTGTAATTATCTCTATTAATTGCCTTGTTTTGTGAGAGGCGGCTACAATAATTTTTTGAGAGAGAAAATATAAATATTTAGAGGGCTGGGAAATAAAATTTTGGTTGTTTCTAACAAAACACTTGATATGTAATAAGAACAAAAGATAACAAAGGAATAAAGTTTTGATTTAATTTGAGGAAATCCTAACCTCTATGAACCTTTTAGATTTGATAGAGAAAATCACAATGTCAGAAAACCAATTAGGATCCAATTTGGAGAGAGAAAATAAAAATATTTAGAGGACTGGAAATAGAATTTTAGTTGTTTCTAACGAAACACTTGATATATAATAATAAGAACAAAAGATAACAAAGAGATAAAGTTAAGATTTTTTTTTCAAAATAACACCCATTTCAAATAATTTCGTTAATCGAGTGTCTTAAGACTCGGTTTTACTGTAGCAACTCGAGTATCAACAACGTGATTTCTACAAAAATCAATGTGGAAATTGAGTCTAAGACTCGAGTTCCACAAACTCACTAAGAAGAAAGAGTAGAGATCACAAAGAAGGCGGAAAATCAACAAAGAAGAAGGAAACAACAAACCCAGATCAATAAAAAAACAACGAACTCACTCCCATGCTCTCTGAACTTTCGTGGCCGAGCTCCTTGGCTCTTCCTCCAACCATCCTCGCCACCATAGACAGTGGTCCAATCTCTAGCTCATCTCTCTCAACCCAAACCAAAACCATTTTTGTGATTTGTGGGTTTGTTCTTAAAAGTGGGTGTTCTTGGGTTTGTTTCTGGGTTGTTAAGGTTGTTCTTGATTCTGTCTTTGTGGTTTGTTCTTGATTTGGCCTGGCCTTTGGAGAATGAAGAACGAAGGAAGGGAAAGGAAACATGGAAAAAGAGCAAATTCACTCGAACTTCAGACTTTTCCACTTGATTTGTTACAGTGAATTCGAACCTAACAAATGTTAGTTCCTTAAATAGTTAATAAATAATGCTAACTAACAAAATTGTTAGAAAAATAATGTTATTTTGAAAAGAATCCAAATAAAATTTAGATTTGATTGGAGGAAATCCTAACCTCGGATTTGATTGAGAAAATAATGCCGTCTGGATACCAATTAGAATCCAATTTAATTAAACTTATTATACCAGTTGCTACAACTTAACAATCGAAAAATAAGACATTACAATCTAATGGCACCCATTATTTCTCACATCACTTAGCCGTTGGCTCCTACTATTTCTCAACATCCCAACTCTTCCTTTTATTAATACCTACTACCATTTGTAGTTTATTTAAAACAAAATGAAATTCCAATTAAAAGAAAACGAGGTAAGCCAAATCCAATTCCAAATACAAGTATGTTGTACCACATAGAGATTTTTCAATCACTTTATAATAGAAATGTATTTCACTCAAATACTATTATTTTTATTGTTATCACGACTTTATTCTTCATTACCTCGAAAAAAAAAACAAAATATGGTAAAATTATAAATACAACATTGATAAAATATCAATCACAAAAACCGAACAAAATTAAAAATAAATAAATAAATAAAAAAGAATGTTTGAAGCCATCTAGGAAAGGAACAGTAAAAGAGAAGAGGCGTTCCTTACCCTCAAACAGATTCAGATTACTGTGTGCCCCTGTCTGAACCACACGGCGTTTTTTGTTTTTTATTTGCACCATCTGGTTATTCTGAGGCAATCAAACCCCTCAAAAAACAAAAAAAAAAAACATATATTAATGTTTAAGAAAACCCATAAAAGAAGAGAAGAAAAAAGAGTAGTAGATGTGAAAGTAAAAAGAGAGAAAAAATGTGAAAGGCTTGTTTGGGGGAAAACAGATGAGAGAGATACAAAAGAGTCCCCATAAATTCAAAAAGGCCTTTTTTTTTGAAGTTTGATATCTGCCTCCTAACTAAGCCAGGTATGAAATCCAAAGTTCATATGGCTACTCTTTGAGGCAATCACACTTTTTTACATCACACCAAATTCAAACACCACAAACACACCCACACCACAATAAGAGAGACAAAAGAAGTTGATTTTCTAGCCGACTTGAGCTGCCACACTGTGAGATTAGGGTTTCAGATCTTTCCGCTTTATAAGATTGTGCTGACAACTGCAATTACTAAAATACCCTTATTTAAAATATGAAATTATCTTTGTCGAAAACCCTAGACTAAACCATTAAAACTAAAAGCTATTTTTTTTTTTTTTTTAATACTACTGAACTTTTTTTTTTTGGTCATTATATTTATATTTATTATTAAAAAAAAAAGGCCCTTTTAAATATACCTTAAAAAAAAAGAAAAAAGTACAGTTAGTTTGTGTTTTTTCTTTTTCTTTTTTTGTTAATCTCATTTCATTTTAGTCCCAAAATTTCTTGAGATGTTTCAATTTCATCTTTAACCTTATTTACCTAATGTTTTTCAAAAAAAAAAAAAAAACCTTATTTACCTCATTGAATATACTATGTAATGTTAATAAATTACATGTGTCATTTAATTATAATTTGGGTTCTTAATGTATCCCTTTAGGGCATATAATAAACATAAATATTATGAAACTTTTTATGAAAAATTTAAAAAGTTGCCAAAAAAAAGTTAATCCTCTTTTTATTCTCTTATAAAAAGTTTCCTAAAATAGTTTATCCAATTTAATAAATATTTAAAAATAGTTTCAAATTATGATCCATTTCTAATGACTACTATTTATCATTAGACCAAGACATCAATCAGTTTTTGATGTAGATGGGGATTGAACAATATATCTCTTATTCAATTATCAGAGACTTTACCAGCTAAGTTCTCATATATATATATATATATATATATATATACATAGATAGTCATGTTAGCATCCACACCACACTAGTTTGTGTATAATAAAAAAGATATGAAATTTACCCATTTAAGCCCCAAAATTACTCACATCAATCTATCTATAAATGTGTATATTTTTTTTCTTTTTGAGAAAGATAAATGTGTATATTTATTATTTACACAATTGCTACAATAATCGTGTAAAGAATCAACGTCGTTTGTACCACTTTGTGTTCTACAAATAAAAACTTGCCACATGCCTCCTTATTTAATTAAATCCTCCTATTATTTTTTTTCTTAATTTAATTACCCAAAATATATTAAGAAACCAAATACCACCACCATCAACCTTGGCCGAAGCTAACTACCTTCACCCTCGACGTGATTGATCACGGCAACCACCATCACCTAATCTAAAACACCGTCGGACATCTAAGCCATTGCCTCTCTCAATCCCACTGGACAATAATAGAATGCAAAATTTCACATCTTTCTTCATTTTTAAATTTCTACTAGACGCTAACCCATGCGATGCATGGGATAGTTAAATATATAAAAAAGGTTTTATGATTTTAAAATGGATAAAATGACTATTTCTTTATTTTATAAACAACAATCTTTATTGAAATGTATCCAAGTACACACAGAATATCAAACAAAGGAGTAACTACACTAAAATACATTTGTATAAAGGAATCTACATGTTTGGAAGCTCTAATTGTACATGCTTGAAAATGTTTTCAGATTGTTGGAAAAATAACAATATTTTGAATTTGCTCAATAGACACACTTTTTTTTTTTGTTTGTGTGTGAATAAAACTATAGTGTAGACTTTATTAATAGTATTATCATTAAGTAACAGGTACATCACTGTCTATGAGACATAATACATGGAAGGGATTCCTCTAGCCAATATATTACATCAATATAGTTCTTTGCTTCATATGCTACTTCGAGGAAGACGATAAGAGAAACATATATTCTTGATAGAAGACTCAAGCCCACTACTATCATTAAGGATCTAGGCAATACACAAATTAATGGTCTAATTGACTTTAATTCATCTATCAGATTTTTGACTATACACTCTACTTCAACTTTTTGAAGCCCCAAATTCACAAAGCACTACACTTTGTAATCTTATAGCCAGCACTTCAATATGGTCATTCCCTACTTCTAATTTTACACACATTGCTCATATATATTGGCTTGCACTATCACGAACAACTACCCCTAATCCACACAATCTATTGTTATGTGGTCCATACAAATATTCTACAATAAAGTACAACAAGCTCATATGACATCAAGTGCAACCAATCAAATAATTCAGCAATTTAGACCCAACAAATGGCACTCCAAAGCCTTACATTTGGGAGGGGGAAAAATGACAATAATAAAATGTAGGACCAAACATATTTTATCAAACATGTAAAGATGACGCAAACTCACAGTAAAGTCAATGCTCATTACACATTACACAAACACAATCTCTAGATAAATGCTAAGATAGATGATCTATCTTTTTTTTCTTTTTTCTTTTTTTGGCTAATAGACTTATCCTAACCTTTTATGGTAGTTTAATTCATAATAGAATATCAAATGGCATTCAAGATGATCAGTGTTAGATTGCTATAACCTATAACATTAATACTATTTAACAACCATCTCTCGTAACAAAATAATACCAAGTATTTAATGAAAATAGAATACAGCAAGTTGTTTCGTGCTTTATGATGCCAATAACAATATGCCTTGAAATTTGATATTCTAGACCAAACTTAGTAGTTGTGAGTATCTAGCTTTTTTTTTTTTTTTTTTTTAAATCTCACGGTTCTCATTTCTTAAGTGCATTTGTTACTGCAGAATTACTACTTGAATAGATTACCTGTTCTCCTCGTTAGGTAAATTACTCTCAACATTACCCAATTCCAAATTTTTAGCACAAATTGGTTAACTTTGTTGATCCTATTTCCAGTGCAATTCACTCATCAAATTATGCAAACTGCTAACACCTTCAAGATTAATTTATTTTTAGAAAATCCAAAACTTAAAAGGCATAAAGAAAAACCAAACATTAAAGAAAAATACTTCAAAAAGTAACTAAAAGTTAAAGGCCTGTGAGTAAAACAGACTTCTCAATCTAATGGGTTCGAGTTTCCTTTTTAAATATCCTTGACACAACAAATTCTCTATTGATAATGCAATATGCTCTTACAATAAAACAAAGGCCAAAACCGAAATATCAGATTGTGTTCAATCATAGAAATATTATGGCCTTTTGCTATGTTGTTTTTTTGGTATCAACCAAACAAACCATGCTTTTACATATTGTAGTCTGCAATCATAGTCTTTGCAAATTATATGACAGGAGACTATGTGATTTGTAATTTCTTTTGCACTTACTGAGATAGCTTACCAGTATGTTACTAAAATAAATAAATAAATAGGCATCCAAGGAAGGTTATAATTGAAGGGATAAGAAGATGAATTGAGGGTGAGAGACTCAGAGCAAGACAACATAAAGAAACTCCTGCAAAGCTTTGGCAAACATCTTTGGGCTGAAGTGATTGTTGGGGAAGACATATCTAGGCTCCAAAATCCATACCAAACACACATAGTTTCAACTTTTAGTAGATTTTATAACTAAATGGGATAACTTGCACACAAAAAAAGCATCTTGTTCTACATATTAAACTTTCAAAACAAAATAATATAACAATATAAAAGTATGGTTCAATATCAATGGTTTGAGAATAAATTTAACCTCCTTGGAGGGCTAACAAACAAAAATTTAAATAAAGGAAACTACAGCTACAACTCCTTTTTAATATATATATATATATATATATATATATATATATATATTTCAGTTCCACTCATTCATAGAGGAATTTTATCAATCATATTATATCAAACCCTCCCCCCAAAAAAATTCATGACCATTGCTATTATCAATGCAATAAACTCTAACATGAAAGAGTTGGGAAAACCCATCAAAACCAAAAAAAAAAAATATAAAAATATAAAATAAAAAAACAGCCCACACTCCTTTCACACCCAACAGAAGGTGGAAACCTTTAATTACCTTGAGCAAGAAATTTAGAGTGACAGAAAGGTAATATGGAATACCGTTGCTCCAATCACTTTACAAGTCACAACCGTCCTCACTAATCATTGCCACCAACAATGGCCAAGTTGCTCTCTAAGAAGCTTTTGTGTGCACCAACCCAACCATAAAATCACAATGAAAGTTGTCAATACCACCTACAAATCAAAAAATCTCAAATTATACTACCAAAAATATCTGAGCTTTTCTCTGCGGCCAAACAAAACAATAAAAATTAAAAAAGGAAAAAGAAAACATGCTGAAAGAAAGAAAGGGGAACTTATTGGAGGCAAATTGAAATCTGAAAAACGAACAAACAATTTAACAAATTCTTAGGTGCAGATTAGAGTCTTATAATCCAAATTGACTTTTGAAACCAACAATACTCAAACTAAAAGCAATTTGAAAATAAAAAAATTGGTAAAACTAAATAAAAATTAAAATGATTCACAAATACATGATCCGATTTTTTTGAAGAGAGAAGAAAAGAGTGACCTTCTTGAAGGAGTTGGTGTTTTGGGCTAAAGTTGTCACCGGGGAATAGAGTAAAAAAGGCCAACAAAACATCACTTAAGAATTTTATCGAACATTTTGTGTACATGTAAAAGAAGCAACACTTAATGAATCAAAAAAATTAAAATGTAACAACAAAATGTCCTAAACAGGTATGTATTATGTGGTTTTACACACACAACTTAGTAATTCCAAATTTGCAATATCCGATCAAAGTTTCTTGGACAATATTCAAGTGCATATTAATATTATAATAATGTGTTAAGAGAGCAATAAATTGGATTACTTAAGCAAGCAAAGTCCAAAAAGGAAATTTTAAAAAGAAAAGAGATGTACATATCAGAATTTGTGCTGGGATGACTACTTGCTGCAAGCTTTCGTGAGAAGAGACTTCTGTTTCCTGAAAACCAAAAAAGAAAGATATATATGAAATGAAGAAAACACAAAACAAATTAGAAGTAGAAAGTAAAATGAAAATAAAAACCAAATTGTAGATTTTGGTTTACGGATGGTTCTAGGGCTTTTATGCTTTGAACCAACTTCTATCAGTATTTATATACTATGAGGAGAGAAAGGCAGGAAGGAAGGAAGATAGAGAGGCTGCCATTAGAAGGGAGAGAGGCTGGCGTGAAGTAAATGTGAAACTGTAGAACAGAAAGTGAGGAAGGGGAAGGAATGAGAAACAAAACGTGGGGAGAGAGAGGAGCTTTAAGCCGTGCAACAAAAGGAATTTAAAACAGAAGGTTGAAACCGTGAAAACAAAAAGGTTTTACAAAGGGTTTAAGTTGAAAAGGGTTTAAGTTGAAAAGGCTTTGGGTTTGGGAATTATGTTGGAATTAAATTTATAAGAAGTGGGCTTTATGGTGGAGATAGGGCTAGGATTGATTTTATATTTATTAGTATTTTAAATTTTAAAATTGGAAAAAATTATTTTAAAATTGTAGGACAAATTCAAAAAAGGAGATGAAAATGACATGGCCGTTAATGTGGCTCAACGTGAGCGTAGCAACACTAAATGCTACATTTCAGCTTTTAGTATTATATAGATTAGACCCCATCGAACAATACCTAAGAGTTAAATTTCTCATCTTTCTTCATTTTATACTAAGAAACAAAATCAACAATAAAAAGAATGGAAAATAAAACAACATAAACAAATCCAACATACAACAATCAAAACCAAAAGGATCTCTAGAACTAGAAGAAAAGTCCAGTGGTTTGAGATAGGGTTTAGTCCTTGGTGGCACTGGCGGTGGATGGCCATCAATGGTTGATGTCTTGATGATGTTGGCTTCGGCGAAGGTTGGTGGGGGTGTATTGTGCTAGATCCACCATCCCTTTCTCCAACTCTCCCTCTCCCAATCTGCTCAAAGACCTTGGCAGCAGTGGGCAACCATAAGTGGCAATGTTGATGTCGTCATAGACCATTGCTAGTGGCGCCGATGGAGTGATGCTAGCTATGGTTGGTAGTGGCAGCAAGGATGTATTGGATTATAAATTTATTTTATGTAAAAAAATAAAAAAATAATAGAAAATTAGGATGTGCTTAAATAAATGGACACATGGCAAGTTTTTATTTGTGGAACACAAAGTGGTATAGGGAGAGTGGGATAGAAGATGTTGATTCCTATGTAAATATGCATGGTTATTATAGCTGTGTATTCCATTATTTTATTAATTCACAATTTTGCTCTCTCTTTTCTATGCAAACCAAACTCTTTTCTTTTCTTCTCCCTCATCTTTCGATTTTTCTTTTTTCTCCTCTGTTACACACAAACACATCTACACGAACACACCAATAGAGAGAGAGAGAGAGAGAGATCACTGTTGTGAATTTGTGGGTGGTTGACTGGAATAGAGATTGATGCTTGTGGATCGATGAGAATGGGCCTTGATGCTTGTGGCGAAGATCGGTGCTTGAGAGAGAGGAGAGTCTGATTGTGAGAGAGGGGCGAACAAAAAGATAGAGAGGTATTTTGAAAAGGAGATAGAGTTGAGAGGACAGAGTTAAGAGGAAATAAAGTTGAGAGGAGAGGGAGATGTTTGAGATGAAATGTGAGAGACAATAGAGATAAGGACAAAATAAAATGGGGGAAAAAAATAAAAGAGAAATGATTATTTGAATAGAATAGAGTGTAAAATAGATAATCTGATTTAGGTGTTTTTAAAAAGTGGTTGTGTAAAATAGGAAAAATAGATTCTTATGCTAAATAAACATAAATTTTTACATGAGTTGATGCAAATACTCTTAGATGGTTTTAAAAAAAATGTCAGTATCCATTAGACTTTTATCTTTTTATTTCTACATTTTGTTACTTATTTCTTCTCTATTATTAGGTCCTCTTTCCCACTAGCAGTTGCCTGCAAAATTTGCCAAACAGTACAATTTTCGAAAATTTTCAGCCGGATAGCACGCGTTCAAACTTATTTAGTAAGTTAGACTCTTTTTGGAAGTCAATTTTAGCATACTTGACTTCCTACTAAAAATTAGTTCTGACATGGATTAAAAAAAGGAGGAAAAAAGCCACGTAGATGCATTGAAAGTTGAGTATAGTAAACTCGATTTCCAAGAAAGTCGAGTGTACTAAACTCGACTTCCAGGTGCAATAAAATTTCACCACCTCCATGATCTCAACATGGTAAACTATTGAAAGTCGAGTTTAGTGAACTCAGCTTCCACTGAAAGTCGAGTATAGCATACTTGACTTCCAGTAAATTTACCCACCTAACCCCACCTATCTCAATTATGCAAGCACGGTAAAAATTTATTTAAATGGAACTCGAGTCTATCAAACTGAAGTTCCAATAAATTTTACAACCACCCCCCTCTCAGATTACTTATACACTCAACTCTCACTTTCCATTCAAACTCTCACTTCTCATAGCTCTCTCCCACGCCAAAACTCTCCATTTCACACACATTGATCTACAAATTAAAAAGCTTTTCTTCTTCTACAAATCACATTGATCATTCTACAAATTAAAGCTTTTCTTCTTCTTTGATTTGTAGGTAAATATTCAAACCTTTTTCAAAATTTTTTTTTTGTTAGACCTGGCTATATACTCACTTTTACATTTGGTAGAGATATATATATACACACACACACACACACACACACATACCACTTTTATATTGTTGATGAGTAATGTGTTGTTTGTAATAGTAATTTATTATCATTATTATTATTGTTTTTGCATTTGTTATTTGTACTTTGTAATGGGTTGTTAGTTGCAATATGTAACGTGTACAAATTTTTTAATGTGTAAGATGTTATTTATTTGTAATGTGTAATGGTTTGTTTGTTGTAATGTTCAAACCATTTTTTTTTTTGGTTAGACCTGGCTAATATATATACTCACTTTTTCATTTGGTAGATATATATATATATATATATATATATATATATATATATATATATATATACACATACCACTTTTATATTGTTGATGAGTAATGTGTTGTTTGTAATAGTAATTTATTCTCATTATTATTATTGTTTTTTGCATTTGTTATTTGTACTTTGTAATGGGTTTTTAGTTGCAATGTGTAACATGTACAAATTTTTTAATGTGTAACATGTTATTTATTTGTAATGTGTAATGGTTTGTTAGTTGTAATGTTCAAACCATTTTTAATTTTAATTTTTTTTTTGGGTTAGACCTGGCTAATATATATACTCACTTTTTCATTTGGTAGATATATATATATACACATACCACTTTTATATTGTTGATGAGTAATGTGTTGTTTGTAATAGTAATTTATTATCATCATTATTATTGTTGTTTTTTGCATTTGTTATTTGTGCTTTGTAATGAGTTGTTAGTTGCAATGTGTAACATGTACAAATTTTTTAATCGGTAACATGTTATTTATTTGCAATGTATTGTAATGTGTAATGGTTTGTTAGTTGTAAGATGTAACGAATATTAATTTTTTAAGGTTAGCGACCATGTACAAATTTGTTTGAGTTTAAAAATTAGTTTATAATTGTTTGGTGGACTATACAATATATGTTATCTTTACATTTGCCTTGAGGTAATATTTTGTAGTTCATATCGAATAAAGGTGTTATATTCGTCACTAAATTTTAATAAACTTATTTGATTTATAGGCTTATAATGAGTTCGATTGATTTATATTTGTATTATGGTGGGAAGCCCTACAGTGATGTGACTTATGGAGTGACATATGAAGGGCCTGGTAAAATGATAGAGATTATTCAGCTAAAAAAAGGGCGGGAGATCAATTTGAAGAAGTTGAAAAAGAAAATTATGAAAGAGCTGGATTTGGATCGTCGGTTGCATGACATAAAAATTATATATCATGCTCCTCATGCAGTGTTCAATGACCGTATTATATTCATGCCTATTGAAATAAAAGGAGACAAGCAAGTTAAGATTATGTTTGACTGGATAACTCTACGCCCCAATTAAAAGCTGCCGAGTTGTATATAAGTGTGGAGCCTCGTATAGAAGTTGGCAGTGAAGATGTGCAACAAACAACTTTGGAGGGTGGTGGCGGGGAAGAATTTCAATCATTACATACGGATAGTTATCCGACTCTTACCTTGTGCACCACAGTTGGGGGTTATACACCACCATGCCAAAAGACACCAACTCCAATGGAGGTTTGTGGATATAGTTATCAACTAGAATGTATTCAATCTCTAGGGAGGGAAGACGAAAACGAAGATGATGTTGATCATGGTAGAGATGAGTATGAAGAGATGATTGGGAGAGATGACTTTGGGTATGAGATTGAAGAAATCTCTAACAACTAGATAGACAAGCTTCAAAATATAAGAACTCCCATAATGTGATCCTCTACATATTTAAAGATCAAACAATATATATTAATCACATAAAAACAATCCTGAATGAGCTTTGGATCTGCAACTCATATCATCCACATGGGGTTAAATAAAATCCATAGCTTTCAAATGTCCAAATGCTATCAGGTCAGGTTCTTTCAGTGATTCAGCAAATAGAACATCACCAAGTTCTAATGTGGAATTCAAAATGTTCAAACCCAAAAAAGACTTCAATTTTCATTAAAGTAAAAGGAAATTAGTTCATAGTGGAATTCAGAATGTTCTAATGTGGAATCTAGAATGTTCAAACCCAAAAAAGACTTCAATTTTCATAGACCAAAACCAAGTAAACGAGCTGCCACTCAACCAAGCATTAATACACTAATAACCTCAGTTGATCTAGTTTCAACAACCAAGAGAAAATAAACCAAAATCAACACTTTGTTTCCATCTTCTTACAGTTAATGTTCTCAGAAACTCAGCAACCACACAAATAGTTTCTTGTCAGTCAAAGATCATTCTAACTCAACTAGCACCTCCTAGTGTTTTTGACATAATGTATAGGGTTCAAATCCCCTTCCCCATTGTAAATATTGGGGAAAATATATAGCAGTATTCAATAAAATCCAGTCCATGAAAAGCAAAACCCAGAATCAGACAAAATTGTCTTGCAAAATTTAATACCAAAGTGGTTCAACTCTCTTGTATCAAGATCCCTCAACTAATAGCATACATAATCAACACTGTCACACAGAGCACAATAAGCAGTTCTGTAAGATTTACAAGCAAGATGCATAGATTGTTGTAAAAAGTGTAGAACTATACATCTTTATCAAGTAGGAAAAACTGTTTTTTTACTGCTGCTTTGCGATTTCCTGACATTCTAGAAATAGCTTGTGTAGCCATGTTAAGAACACCAAGCCCTGCACTGAAAGCCAAAACAAAAAAAGGGATATATATATATATATATATAGAATTATGAGGCAGGATGAAGTGAGAACAAGCACTTGTATATAATGCCAAATATAAAGCTCATTATAGGTAGTTATGCAAAGTACCTCCCAGCTCCAACCACAACTATCTTTTGGTGCACAAAATCAGACAATAGTCGACCTTGGGCTCTCACAGATCCTAAAAGTCCTGCAAGTGCAACACCAGTTAGCACAAATATAGTAATAGATAAGGTACCCTTAATATTCCCAGAGTACTCTAAATTACATTACATGCTCCTTTAAATCCATGTAGATAACAGGACACCACCAACTACTCACCTGTATGTCATCATTAAACATGCAAAACCTTTTACGATACCGTTGCAGAGTTTCAAAAGCCCACTTCATTTGAAAGTCCTCAAACTGATAATTTAGAACAACCATCAAGTCAAAACTGATAGAAACTAAACATTTATTGAAATTTATAATTCTAAAAGATACAAAACTTGTACAATAGCCTTGGGCCAATGTGTGAAAATAGCTTCCATGAATTCATTAACAATTGAAAGATGTCCACATGATATTTACTAGAATGAATTCGTTCACAAGCATTTTACATATTACTTTGATGAGAAGATGATCGATGGTATAGCAAACCAGGAACTAACTAATCAACATACAATTGGAAATTTTTGCTACATTGAAGGAAGTTACAAATAAAATTTATTGCATTAAATAAAACTCAATAATACAAATAAAATCTACTGCATTGAAAAAATGCTGTTGCATCAAATAAAATTTCTACTGCAAATTTCTTCAAATATAAATTCTGCTACATTGATTAAACATATATAATGTTATCATCTGCCAAAAGTAAAGACACTAAGTTTTGTCTTTAAACCACAAGCATAGAGGTTTACAACCAAAACCTAACTACTAGTCCACAACACATCAGACATGCACATCTTCCAACCAAACTATGGGAACTAGTTACATAAACTATGGGAACCATAACAAAAACAAAAAAAATATTTGATGATCTGTTTCATTTACAGCTTTTGGTGCCCTTGTTGGCCTTCTTGCCCTTTCCACTAAGTGGTTGAGTGGCTGCAAACAGAAGAACCATAAACCATCAAGAAAATGTTACAAATATATGTTTCTAAGTTACCGTATAGTGCACTCAAGTGTCCAACAACCACTTTACCAAGTATATATGAATGTGTATCATTAATCATAACATCCACTTTACCAAGTATTTGCATGCAGTGCACCATGAATTAAACAGAGAGAAATGATAGAATTGTGACACACAAGACCACCAGTTCTTGTATGACAAGTAGCCCACTTATAAGTTTGACTTGCACTAATTTCTCAACTATCTAATCCATAATGGAAGATATACAAAAAAAGGAGGGGCAATAAAAATATACAAAATTTCATAATTAAACCACCTGACCAATCAAGCAACCAAACAGATTTCTAACAAGTGACCAAACAAGTGATCAAACAGATGATTGTCTTGATAAAGCTGTTAATAGAGCACAAAGTATGTACTTTAAAACAACAATAATTAGAGTAATAACCCTTCAAAGTAGAACACTGAAGCAATATTGCAGAATGTTCAAACCCAAAAAATATAAATTTTCATTAAAGAAAAAGGAAATTAGTTCATACTTACAATAAGAACCTCAAGACTGTAGCAGCCCTTATAGGATTTCAACATATTAGGCTGCACCCTCCCCACGTTTACTTATTCTCTGGTTGCGTCTAGTGTACTGTTTGGCCGGAACATGCTCTGTTACCTGCTCATAATGTTATATTTTTAAGCTTTTACAAACAAACAAATTCATGCACAAAGAAACCCAAAAAATATATGAAATTAAAATCAAAGTAAAGCACTTAGAATACCAGGTGGGAACCTGTGCCGCATTTCCTTGGTTGGATGGCGCGATTCAATTTCGATTTAGGTGCAGTGTCAGCGTTTACGTCTTGTGGCTGCTCAGCTTGGTCACGTTGCCCCTGCTCAATGTCACTGTCATGTGGATGCGTGGCTTGTGGAACATGTATAAAGGTAGAGGAGGAAGGAGGTGATTGTGTATGACTTGGGCTGGTAGACATGAGCTCAACATGCGGTGTTTGAAAGCTAGGGGTGGGTATAATTGTCTGGGGGGAGCTATAGGACAGGGTCATGGGTGAGTTGTGGTCAACGGTGGTGGTGTGTAGGGAGGACTCGAATTTAGCATGGGTAAACCGCGAGGGAGATTTGGTGTCAATGGGAGGGATGGGTGGCATGGGAGGCCTGGTTGTGTCCTGAGGGGTGGACACAGGTGGAACAGAGGTCTCAGTGGCCGGAGGAGGGGTGGGGGCAAGTCGATGACATGTCACCGGAGCAACTGAGCTCTTATTGGGCCCTACATCTGGCCATTTAGTCTGGTTTGCTGCTTTGTCATTGGCTGGCACATCGATACGATTAACCTCATCCACATCCTCAAAGGCCTTCTTAATGAACTTGTATTCATAAGATTCTTCATTGAACCACTGAAGGACAGCCAGTTGGGTTGCAAGCTGTCATTAAATAACCGGCATTATTAAGTATGACACTAAGATAACGTCAAACACAATATGTAAATACCAAAATAAATTTATGCACATTACCAAAATTTCCATCTTAGCACTAGTGCGGTTGATATACAGTCGAGTGATCCTACGATAGCACACTATATATGGATGATGACGTGACATCACCTCCTCCATCCTGAGTGCATTACAAACGTACTCATCACGATCATTCCACTTCTGAATATGGACTGCATGTTCCACTGACCAATTTTTCTCTACCTTGCCCCTCACATCTATTTTGTGTAAATCATGATTGGTATTAGCATCTCTAGGTTGTTCCTGCTTTAGCCCAAACTGTCGTAGGACACGATTGGGTAGGTGGAACTCCACAAGCCAAAAACATATAAGTGGAACGGTTGACCTCCACACATTACTTCCCTCGATGCGAAAACTAGGAGGAAGGTGGCTCAAGTCATTTCCATATGGCTTCCACTTAACCTACAAAAGCCACCAAGTAAAGCAACCACATTCAAAAATTTTCCCATAATTTGCATAACAAGTAGCATAATAACGGGCAATGAAATTTTTTTTTGAAGGACATGAGATGTTATGGACGTATAAATACAAGTATTATACCTGGTCGGGCCGTGTCTTGGCAATTTGATTGCGATATGCGGAAAGCACGTGCGTGGGAGCATTCTTTGTACACATCACCCCTGCCTACCTACAAGCAGGTAATATCGCATGGTCATTAGTCGTTTACGTATAAAAATGTGGCATAATACATGATAGCACACTAATTATGTAATATATACTTACTTCATAGCAAGAGGAATCGGTTGTAGTGGTGGACCATAAACACCATCGGGTTGGGGCACCATTTGTGGGGACATATGTGGAAACCTGACATATATCCCCAATTGGACCAATATCAATGGTCCGCCAATCTGCTTTGCCTTCTTGTCAGTTGCATTGCATAGCTTTCTATACAACCATATTAAGGCTGCACTACTCAAATGATTAAATATGATTATCAATTGCTTGCATTTTTAATATGATTACTACTACCCTAACATGGTATTGCTTACATGTTGCTTAATATGGATATTTTTGTGATTTATCTGAGTTTAAATAACTCTAGTTCCTAGAGTTTTAACCAAGTATATCTTGTTACTTGTACAACTAAAAGACCAAATCAACATGACAATTTTTTTAGGGTCTTTAAAAAACATAAAAAATAAAAAATTCATTCATACAGAAGAACAACATACAAAAAGCTCCTAGGTTATGACTAACAGTTAAAATAAAAGGATCATTGTCACCATTTTGACATTTTTGCTAACTAGTGAAGTGAAGATATGGGGCTTGGTGGTACTTGTAGCCATTTCCAAAGTAGTTGCCAATGACTAGAAGATATATAGGGTGTAAACATATGGTCTATCATATAGGTATTGAGGATACATATGGTTTACCCATTTATCACTGTGCAGATTGTCATTTTGTTCCTGAACTTAAATGCATCATCTTTCAGGTAACCTGATATATATTGAATCTTATTATTGTTTTTGAAGATCCAAAATTTTAAACCATAACCTACTGGCTACTAGTGAAGATCTTTTTTATTTCAGAATTGAAATCACCCTGAGACTTGAGTTTCATTCTAAATTTCTAAATTATTATCCCTTTACTCTTTATGACTAACACCAAAAAAAGGTTATGACAGGTAAAATTGAAATAGCACAGTAAATAGAAACACAAAAACAAATAAAAACTAAACCCAAATCTCCAAATCACTAACCTAAAAAGCAAATCAAAACCTATTTCAGCCAATAAATAAAGAGAAAGAAATCGCATTAGAGAGAGAGAGAGAGAGAACGAACTTGCTGGTTGAGTCAGATTCCTTGCCACAGAGGAAGATGATGGACGGAGAGGGACACAGGAGAGGAAGATGATGGACGGAGAGGAACATCGGAGAGAGAGAGAAGGTTATCAAAGAGAAGGGAAAGTTGTGGGATGAATCTCAAAATTGATTATAGGATACTCGGATTCCCTTTTTTACCCCTCCCTATGAAATTTTTTTAACCTGAGCTTGAAGTCATGTTCCATATAGTCAACTTTCATAGTTGAGTTCAATAAACTCGGCTTACATGTGGCTTTTTTCATTTTTTTAATCCACGTCAGACTCGGTGGGGGCGTTTATTTTTAGTAGGAAGTCGAGTATGCTAAAATCGACTTCCAAAAAGAGTCTAACTTACTAAATAAGTTTAAATGCGTGCTATCAGGCTGAAAAATTTCGGAAATTGTACTGTTTGGCAAATTTTGCCGGCAATTGTCATAGTATTTTCATTCATAAACATCTCCTATGGGCAAAAAAAAAATGGGTTTAACTATATATTTGGTCCCCAATCTTTGACTTTTGTTTCAAAATCATCCTTATACGTTGAAATGTTATATTTCAGTCTCAATACTTTAAAAAATGTTAGAAAAATGGTCTTATCATCATCCAATCAATGGATTTGATACTTTAAAAAAAAAAAAGGGAAAAAGTCTTTATCATCAATCATCAAATGGATTTAAAAAATGCTAACATATCAAACAGAATTTAAGCATGTTATAGGATCTATGTTATCAAAGTGACCTATTTCATGAATTTTATTTACTACATCAGTATTTTCCACTATCAAATGATGCTAATAAAATTTTTGAAATATTTAAGTATAAAGATAATTTTAAAGTAAAGGTTAAAATTAAGGAATAAATTTGCAAATATATTTCCCCTAACCTCCACGGCCTAATGTCAAAACATAAAACACAAATTCTTTTTTTGGTATAATGTTAGAACTAACATTATTGACCTAAACGTTGGTATTAAGCAATCATGGGATTTATTCATAAATGGCCATATGTTTGGAGGTGTTTGTACACCCAATTAGAATGAATTTTATGTTACAAGAATGGTGAATAGGCAAAAGACGAGGGTTTTGATCAAAGTTATCAATACCATATTGGTATTAGCCGTATTCACCAATAAATTTACTTGAATATGCTTCCTTTGTGCTAGTTAGAATCTAAGAATATTGCTCTCGACTATTAGTTTTCATTGATGTGCATGAAATATATATAATAAAGTACTACCATATTTGCATATGTAACCTTACTTTTATGTTATTTCATAATTGATTATGAATTATCTCTATTTTTATAAATAATAAAGACTTTACATTAATGGGTTTTATGTAAAACATAATTATGGACTCTACTCAAGTGGGTTGATCCCAAATCATACTCAAAGACCTACAATATGTGGTGGAACCTAATAAAATGAGGAAAAAGAAAAGAAAAGAAAAGGCAATTGGAGAGAGAAAAAGAATTCAAAAAAGTCAAAATTTGGAATCAAGGTTTTTCAGCATATATCTTAGTATTTCGAGCATAACTCTCTACTCAAATATTGGATTGCAGTTATTCAAGTTAGACTGGAAAGTTAACTCAAAGGACTACAACTTTGTAGCCGCTCAAATTCACACTTTTACTAGGTCAAAATCACCATTTCAACATGGACCTGAAAATTTGACGAATTTGACAATCTAAATATCCTTATTCTTTTAGAGTTTCTCTACAACGATGATAGATATAAAGACTCTAGGACTGAACATGAAAAGGTGGCCGAATAGAAGAAAATCATATAATGAAAAAGAGGAGAAGGTCATCGCATGTGAAGTTATTCTATGTTTTTTCTTCTGACAACAACACAATGACTTTTCTCCTTTAGTCTGTTTTTGTTTTATTTGTTTAGTTTAATGTTTATTGTTTGCTTATTGTGTTTTATTTCAATGATCATGAATGGATAAATTTTTAATTATGGTTGATGTTGAAACTTTGTTAATGATTATCACCATTTATTTATGTGATTTGATTTTCCCATAGTGATTAATCTTTAATGATTTAATTGTTCTTGCTTCATATCAATTGACAAAGACAGGATTTTAAATATGAGCTCAATCATGTTTTTCTCATGATTTAGGATCATCTTAATCAATTGAATGCTTGACTTACAATTTTTTGATTTTAAAGTTGAATGACTCTTGCGATTTGCTTGTCAATGAATACAATTAATGATTTGATTTTATATATAGGAAGCAAAAAGTAGCATGCTTTAGATTTTGAAATAGCAATTTTAATGAGAATATCTTCCTTGATAACAATATTGAATTCTAGATTATCATGCAATAATTTGGGAAAAACTAATGATCATGAATATTTGCTAATATGAATTCACAAAATAAATTCCAAAATCATAATTCCTTTCTCTTGATTTTTTTACATCTCTATATTGTTTTTTTAATATCTCTTTGCTTAAGTTAATTGTTTGTTTAGTTTTATTTAATTTTAAAACACCCGCTTTTTACTGAACTATATTAGGATTTATTTAGTTGAGATTTGGTTAATTTTCCTATATTCACATTGGTGTCTATGAGTTCACCTTCACACTTACCAAGCTAAACTACAGTATGGTTCGATGGTTTGTGCACTTTCAAGTATTTTAAAATATTTAATGGTTGTATAAGAGATCTGGGGTTCAATCTCCGCCTACACAAAAAACTAGTTGGTGTCTTGATTTGGTGATAAAGAGCTATCATCAGGAGTGGACGCCATAGGTTAAAACTATTTTTTTTTATTTTTTATTTTAAATTTCACAACATATCTCAAGTATTCATTGCTCATTGCTTTGCACCTATGCCATTGAAGTCGCTTTTCAAGCTATAATAGTATAGTTGCCCTTCACTTTAATGAAAGGAATGTTAAGTGAGTACCCTTTTGTTTGCCTCGAAATTGGCATGTCTCCTAGGCTTCGCTTGTGTAAGTATTTAGTTCACACATTCTAAACTCTTCCAACTTCCTTTATGTTTTTTGTCATCACCTTTGTAATCTAAGCATCTTGGGAATGGTTTATGGCTTCGGTTGTAGTATGAATTTGAACTAAAGGCCTCATCCAAAATGATAGTGAGGTTTCCGTTGGACACCCTGGCCAATGATATATGTATTTTGGATCCACTTGATAATGGATCATGAGCATTTGGATATGTGAACTTGGAATCCCGTTTATAATTTTTTTTGGGAAAGGAAAATCCCCTTTATAATGAATCATGAATAGGGAAATTCTTCATTTACATTATATAGTACAATATAAATTTACATTGTAAATATATAAAAAGTGGCAAATGTTGTACATATTTATATAAAAAAAATGTACAATATTTACCACTTTTTTTAAATGTGTACAAAACTTTAAATTTACCACTTTTTGTATATTTATATTGTAAATTTACATTACAAGTACAATGTAAACATATAAAGGCCTCGCGGGTAATAGTATATGTGAAATTTGGACCCTTTTGAGTATGATATTCTATGATTTGAAATTGATTCTTGATATGTGAAATTCTAAACCGTGAGAGACATTTTATACTCTTTGCTCTTCAGCCATCTAATCTTTGCGATCCAGGAATTCAGTTATTCATATTTGAAATTGAGAGCCACCATGACATTTGAATAGTGTTTGATTTTGTTATTCAGTTATGAACATAGGATTCATATTTTAATAGTTTTTGATTTTGTTATGAGTTATGAACTTTGAATCATTTGAATTATGATACAGTGATAAGATTTGTAATTTGAAATGTTATATAACTCAGATTAATACCAAAAACAAATTATATAAGAAATTGATAAGTTTCAATAATTAGAACAAAATTTATTAATCAAATGAATGGGTCATATAAGTCACAACCATACATATCACAATTATAGAAGAATAAACAATACAATATGAATGTGTTTGACCTATGGTCATTCATTAGAACCAAAAACCACAAAACAGCCTCAAAGCCTTTCTCTTCCTCAATCTCATTATTCAACCCAATGATGCATCATGCCTATCAATTGGGATGGAAAATAAGGTTGAGATAGAAGCCTTCACGCAATCCCATTTAAGAGAGGTGAAAACAAAGATAAAAAGAAAGAGAGCAATTTAGAACAAAACTCCAAATGTCAAAGCAACAAGAGAAGCGAAAATGGTAGGTACAAATGCAGTGGCATCGGAGGTAGGACTAGGCGCTGAGGCTGGGGCTTCGGCAGCCATCACATTTTGGATTGTAGATGTGGCCATCAACATAATCACCAAGGCAAAGAAAAGTCTCATCCTGAATGCCTCCATTGTAAGTTTGCCTTGGCTTAAATTTTCTTGGAAAGATTTTTGCAAAGAGAGAATGTGCGGAGGTAAGAAAATGTTGCAAAGCAAAGCAATAAAAAGACTTGGTGCAAAGGTAATGTTGGGCCAAATAAAGGGTTTTATAGGTGTGGGAGGAGAGAGAGAAAGTTGGGATTACAGGTAGGCTGCCCGTAGAGGCCGTTGCTCCAATTTCCAACCACTGAAATTGAAGAAATGCACACGTTTTCCTTTTCTGGGCTTTGCACAACTACAACATAATAAGCTTTTCGCTGCCCTACAGGGTCTCTAAAGCCTTTCGATACAATACAGCTGTTGCCAACCAATTTGTGGACCTTCTATTTTATGGTTCCTCATACAATTTTAGCACCTCAAATTATATATATATATATATATATATAATTGTAGTGTTTGCAAGGACATCTATAACCCCATTTCAGAAAATGTTGTGGGCTTCTACTTCCTAAAAATAGTAAGGGCAATTCTGGGTTTGCATTAGTAATTTACTCCATTATTCCATTATTTTAGTCCCCATTACCATATTAAATATGACTAAAGTAAATAGTAGTAGTATTTGAATCATGTGATTGAAATGTGGGACGGTGAGCTGTTAATTACCTGGAATCACTCTCTCAAATTGTAGCTGTTGCTGATTGCTGATTGCTGAGTGGTAATGATGATTATTAATTCAATAATTTTGTTTCCCATAAAAAATTAGATTACTTTTTTTTTTTTTTCGCTTTTGCCGGCTAAATTGGGTCTGAAATTTTCGGCTGTACCGCAAAATTAGATTACTTTTATTATATAGGTTCAAAGAAAATGACATGAATTTGCCAAGAGGATGGTGTACAAAAAGAAACAGTTTTTTATGGCCTTTGTTTTTTGTATTGGGCACTAGCTTGTAATCTCCATTGCTATTTAAATTAGAGAATGAATGAGTTCTTCAATTTGAACCTCCAATTGGCAACTCCTTGTGAACCCTTCTCACTTTCAGAAATATGGTCACTCATTTTTACAACAAGCCAAATTCTTCTGGTGGGTGTCACTCGATGCTGAAAATCTAGCGCCCCCCTCCCCCCCCCCTTTCCTCTTTTTTTGTCTAACACAATAATGAAAAACATGTTTCTTGCCTATAAATAACTGCATTTTTCGCTTCCTTATTTCAATTGCCTGATAAGTTCATGTTTATCATAAATATTCGTTTAAAAAGATTCTGGTTTCATAATTAGAATAATCATAAATTTACTAAAAGTAAAGAAAACTTTAGCTTAAATTGCAAGGTAGTCTATAATTTAATCTAAACTATCATGTGATGGTGGGTCAATAATTAATAAGATTCCATAATTGGGACCAAGGACCAAAGTTGTTGAAATAGGTTATTTTGCCACATCGTTTCTGTTATCATACACTTGGACTAGATGAAGAAAAGACATAAAGTTTATGGTGAGATATTAACTCAATAAGTGTCGTATAGCACTTCAAAAAAAGCCTAATGCACTATGATTTTATGTTATGGCCGTTGCCCATTCTGAAAACTAGTTACAATCTCAAACTTTCTCTATGCTTTCTTTTGAGGGCAGTCAACATGATGATTTTGAATTGTGCATTCGACTTCTAATGCATGTTCCTTTCAATTCTAACATGTGTATTTTTTTTTTTTTTTCCTATTTACAACCTTTTTTTCAATTTGATAATCATAACATCAAATGCCAAATGAAAGGAATTTATAACAGATGGTCCAAGTTAAATGTCCTAAATAGAAGTAAATATGCTAAGTATTTGATATCCTCTAGTAAAGTTTATTCTTCCTTTTTCGAGGCATGAATGATTCTGTATTCATTTCAGTTTTATTTGTTAACTTTACTTTGTAGTTTGTAGTAGATTTTGATAACATGTTGTATATATATTGATGATGCCGTAAAAATCACCAGTGAGCTACACAGTCTTCGCATGTTTGAAACAATACCTGCACAATAAAAAGAGAAGACCTAACAGAAAGCATCGGTGTGGTGCCGGCCAAATACCCTCTAAAGGTCAAGTTAGAACTTCTCACAACTCTAGAGTGTCAGAGCTGGGATGAATTATGCGTACCTGCTTTCTGAGGGTCTTTGGGCTTTTATAGTAGTGTAGAATCAATCTTCTATGCTTGCGCAACAAGTCTTTTCCTTATAAGGAAGATCTTCATTAACGTGTGTATATTCCAGAATCCTCCCTGTATTAGAGTTCTATTCGTAGTGGGACTCTATGGACTAGGTTTAATTGTGAGACGTAAGTTATTTTCATTTAGGGTTTCTTGGAGACCGCATAATGATTAGTCGAGTGCCACGTGGCTTCTTGGTCCGTCCACCCTAGGTTTGTCCACAAAAGGATCCGTCTACTATTGGCTTATTTAAGAAGTCCGTCCTTCTAGATGAATCCGTCCACTATTGGCTCATTTAAGCAGTCCATCCTTCTAGATGAATCCGTCCACCTAATGTTCGTTCATACATGGTCCGTTCATATTTGACAACTTTTGTTTGCGCCGTTAGATCCATCCAAGTAAATTCGTCACCTCATATTTTCTCCCTCTTTAGTTGCCCCCTCACTCCATGGGTCCGTGATCACTAAGTGGAAGGACCTATGGGGTGACAGTTTAATCTGGTCTTTTAAGGAATCGTGGGATGACAGACCAACCCAACCTTTTAAAGAACGCTCATAGCCTTGACAGGTTGGCCTAAGATTATTAATGGCGAAGGACATGTGGCGTTTACAGAATTGTCGCTTATTTAGATCGAAGCGCCCCTTCGTCTTTTGTGTTGTTCTCCCTATATAAACTAGCTTTCTTCCTCTCATTTTTTTACTTTCTGCTGAAATCCAAGACTAGAGCGCACCCGTCATCCTCTTCAGACGATCATACCATTCAGCTATTACATCCATCACCAACATACCTCTTACTAAACCTCCACTGGTAAGTCTCCTTTTCCTTCCGTTCAAATTTACCTTCTTTTCATAAGTTTTATACTACCGTCTATTATTTTAGATCCGCTAGTGTCTTAGGGTTTACTTTGTCACATGTAGGTGACAAATGTCTAGTGCATCGAGTAATCAGTCGTGTGTCTGCGACGGAGCGGGCTACGACGAAATGTATCTGTTAGGTCATAAAAACCTCGATGTTTCAAGTGAAGAGAGAAGCCCGTCAGCTTCCTCTTCAAGGGATGATGATTTGGAGATAGAAGGGTCAGAGGGTGGCTCTAGTGACTGCCTAATCGGTGACGAACCCCCAATTCAGTCCGTCATAGGACCTGATGGGCCTAGGGAGTTCATCCTACTTCCCTTATGGACAGTTAATGATTTTATATCTAAAATCAAAGAACCACACTTCAAAACGCTTAGGGACAAGTACCAAATACCCATCAATATACCCATGCGTCTACCTTACAAGTCAGAGAAGTGTTATTACGAGGGTCTTGAGGATGTGGGAATTTATGAGCAAATGCTGAAGGTAGGGCTTAGGTTTCCTTTAAGTACTCTTCACTGTCGTCTCCTCCAATACCTTGGATTATCCGTCAACCAGATCTCACCAAATGCTTGGATAGTCTTTTTAAGTGCAGAGGTCTTGTATGGTGTTATGTCAGACGGAGCGCGGAGGCTAACGGTGGAAGAGATTTTTCACTGTTACCGTCCTGCTGAGGTTACCCAGTCCAAGGGCATGTATAATTTTACACCCAGGAGTTTGTTGTTAAGGCTCATTTGTGAGAACCCTGACCCCATCAGGGATTGGAAAAGTCGTTATTTCTCTTTAGAGGGTGATGAATGGATGTGTCACCCTGGTGATAATGAGTTTATGCCCGTTGACAAGACATGGGGCATAATGCCACTGTCGGGTATGTGTTCGTCTACTTGAGACTTATTTCTGTTACAACTCTCTTTTAACATCTAATTGTCCGTCTTCGTATGCAGCTTGGGATTGTCCTCTAATTTCTCTTGAACAATTTAGCTTCTTGGAGAGAATTTTCAACAAAACCAAGCTTGAAGAGAGAACGTGGGCCAAATTGGTCACTTTGGACACCTTGCACTGGTATTGTGACGAACCAGAGCCTACCATAGCTGCTCATCGATACGACGCACAAGTTCGTCAATGTGAGTCCGTCACCTTATACGTGGGTTTTCTTTGGTTATATTTTAATACTCTAACTGTTGTCTTAATTTGTGTAGAAATGGATGCTGCCAAAAGGAGAGCCCATATCAAGCAGCAAGTTGCTATGCAAAAACAACAAGGAGGGCAAACCTCGAAGGGGTCAGGTTCAGCCAACCCGTCCTCCAACAGGAAACAACTAGAGAACCCTGATCGTAAACCCCCAAAGAAACCCAAAGTTGCTCCTGAACCCGTATTGGGTTTAAAATCTAAGGGTAAAAAGACGGTTACAAAACCTGTCCATGGTAGGGGAAAAGGACTTATGACGGGTTCTGTCCCTTCTGCTGAAAAACCACCCATCCTCCTCCGTGAGGACTCGAAGTATGCGTTGGAGCAGCTTTCATCCATCATAATGGTTGATGATTATGAGGACTTGAGCAACCACGCAATCGAGGCCATGGGGGAGACGGGTCTCTTTTGCATTGCTCAGGTAACTTTGCAACCGTTTACTCTACTTTTTGTTAACATATCTAGTCTCTAACTCTTTCCGTCTTCAGGGCATGTTAATGATGAAAGGGCTGATGGGTCGTTACCTCAACCATGAGACAGCTTTGGACCGTCTACGGGCGAAGGCAACTCTGACGGAGGACGAACTTAGTGAATTGAAGTCCTGGAAGGTGGTCTAGGAGAAAAAACTTGCTCTATCAGAGGAAGTAAAGGGTGAACTAGAAAAACAGACGAAGATGTTATAGAAAGTCCTAGCAGACAATGAGAAGGAGATTATAGAGGCCAAGGACCGACTTTGTTAGGCAAAGGAGGAAGCGATACGTGAGTATCGTGATTCTAATGCCCTTCTGGCAAAGCTGGGAGGTTCATTTGCTGAAGGCTTTAACAACTGCCTCCGTCAAGTTAAGACTTCTCATCCGGACCTGGACTTATCCAACATTAACATTAACGCTCCAGTCTAGACTTCTGTTCAGCCCGTCCCTTCTAAGAATACGGATGAGTTGTTTGCCGATGATGTTCCTAGTAACGAAAAGACTGCTCAAGTTTAGGGCAACACTCGTCACCCTGCCGTGCAAGAGGAGAGTGAGCAAAATTCCCCAGTTCAGCAGTAGTTTTTTTTTTTTGCTAAAAATATTTGGAGAACAATGTTAATTATTTTATCCATCATGTGTATACATTCCCTTTAAGGGCTTTCATATCTTTATCTGTCAATGTTAATTATTTTGCTTAATTGCTTGTTCTATAGTTTTTATGCAATGGGTCCGTCTTGTTTGACCCTTTTATGTTGCCGGTGTTATTTAAGCTTTTGTAGTCTTTGGGGACGACAGCTCTATTTTGACGGACCTGTCCACTTCGAGGCTGTCCATATTGTGGACTAACAATGACTCTTCATGGGCTTTTAGATAGGACCGTCCATTCTTATTAAGAAAGTTTGTTAATGATACTTCCGTTCTAATGATGCCATCCACTTTATGTGCTTAGTGGAACTTCCATCCTCCTAGGGTGGACCATCCACTTTATGGACTTGATAATGTTTCCATCCTTCTTGGATGATCCGTCCACTTTATGGACTTGGTAAAGTTCCCATCCTTCTTGGATGAACTGTCCACTTTATGGACTTTATAAAGTTCCCATCCTTCTTGGATGAACTGTCCACTTTATGGACTTTGTAGAGTTATCATCCTTCTTGGATGATCCATCCACTTTATGGACTTTGTAAAGTTTTCATCCTTCTTGGATGAACCGTCCACTTTATGGACTTTGTAAAGTTTTCATCCTTCATAGATGAACTGTCCACTTTATGGACTTAATAAATTTTCCATCCTTCTTGGATGAACCATCTACTTTATGGACTTAGTAATGTTTTCATCCTTCTTGGATGAACCGTTCACTTTATGGACCTAGTAAAGTTTTGTATAAAAAGACATATTAGTCATATCTGAATATTCCTCGTATTATTAAACCAAAAGTAGTTCTTAAAGGAGAAGCTTACAAAGAACACTTAAAAAGCATTGTAGCGAAAATAAATCGTCTAGATAGAAACTAGAAAACCGGAGAATGTTACAATATTTAAACTAGCAAAATTTGAATAAATTGAGAATCAATCGAATGTCACTTTCTACTGATAGTACTTTCTTAGGTGCTCGGTGTTCCATAGATGGGGCAGCTTTTGCTCGTCTAGTGTTTCAAGGTGGTATGTGCCTTTCCTTTGTCACGACGTAATTCTGTAGGGACCTTCCCAGTTTGGGTTGAGCTTCCCTTGGGTAGGATCTCTGCTGGTGCCCATTACCTTCCTTAAGACGAGATCTCCGACCTGGAAGTCCCTGTGTCTAACTCTGGAATTGTAGTGCTTGGCCATGAGATTCTGATACCGTGCCAATCTCTGTTCCGTTGTAGCCTTGACTTCGTCTAGTAAGTCTAGCTGCAAGTGCATGGCCTCATCATTCCTCCATTCGTTATGATTGTCCACCATGTAGGTTGTGAGTCCAATTTCGGCTGGGATGATTGCTTCACTTCCGTACGCTAGTCGAAATGGTGTCTCCCTGGTGGGTGTTCTTGCTGTCGTCCGGTATGCCCACAAAACGCTCGGAAGTTCCTACGACTAAATGCCCTTCTCTTGATGATCTTAAGCAAGGATCAATTCGTAACCTCTACCTGTCTGTTGGCCTGCGGGTGGGCGGGTGATGAGTAGTGGTTCTTAATTCCTAGCTCCGAACAGAAGTCCTTGAATGCGTTGTTGTTAAACTGTTTTCCGTTGTCAGAGACCAATACTCTTGGTATCCCATACCTGCAGATTATGTTCTTCCAAACAAAACTCCAAATATTCTTTTCCGTGATAGTGGCTAGGGCTTCAACTTCCACCTATTTGGTGATGTAGTCG
The DNA here is from genome assembly GCA_023055345.1 of Quercus wislizeni. Taxonomy (NCBI): domain Eukaryota; kingdom Viridiplantae; phylum Streptophyta; class Magnoliopsida; order Fagales; family Fagaceae; genus Quercus; species Quercus wislizeni. The sequence goes on along the minus strand of JALGQJ010000014.1, from coordinate 462,980 downwards.
ATGCCAACTACCAAGAACTTCAGTTGCCAAATTGCTATCGGGAAGGGGCCCATGATATCTAATCCCCATTAAAAGAATGGCTATGGGGCCGTTATAGGGGTGAGTTCCTCGGATGGTTTTCTGATGGTGTTACTAAACCTCTAACACTTGTCGCAGGTTTTGATGTAAGCTTCCACATCCTTCTACATGGTGAGCCAGTAATATCCTACCCTGATCAGCTTGTGCATTAGTGATCTTGCCCCCGAATGGTTTCCGCAAATCCCTTCATGAACTTCTCTCATGACGTATTCTACTTCCTCGGGGACTAAGCATCTCAAATAAGGGCAGGATAAGCTTCTTTTGTATAAAACATCCTTTATAAGGATGAATCATGAGGCTTGGACCTTCAGCTTCCTTGCGACGTCCTTCCCGTCTAAAAGCATTCCATTCTTTAGGTAGGAGATTAATGGCATGGTCCAATTGCTTTTAAAGTCTACCTCATGCACATTCATTCCATTATCTATGAGCGGCGAAGTTTGGATGAAAGATAATACTTGATTGGGGATAAGAATGCATTTTGCTGAGGCAACCTTAGCAAGTTGATCGGCACGTTTGTTCTCCTCCCTTGGGATTTGGACAAACTTGATTTAGAGATTGCCAATTTGACCCTTCACCTCATTGAGGTATCTTCTCATTCTTTCACTCTTGAATTCGTAGCTGTCGTTGACCTGACTGGTTACTACTTGGGAGTCGCAGTGTATGATCATGTTTTCAGCCCCTGCTGCTCTTGTGAGGTCTAGCCCTGCAATTAAGGCTTCATATTCTACCTCATTGTTGGTTGTATGAAATTCGAGTCGGACTATGCACTCGATCCTATCTTGTTCTAGGGAGAAAAGTACTATGTCGGCCCCTCTTGCTTGCCTATTGGAAGATCCGTCCCTGTAAATATTCCACTAGGGAATCTTTTCTGTCCCCTGGCCGTCCATGAGAGTAAACTTGGCGATGAAGTTAGCCACAACCTGTCCCTTTATAGTTGTTTGCGGACAGTACTGTATGTCGAATTCACTCAACTCTACTGCCCATAAAGCCATCTGTCCTGCGGCCTCTGGGCTATTCATGACTCTTCTCAATGGTTTGTCCGTCAAGACAACAATGGTATGCGCTTGGAAGTATGGCTTGAGATTTCGTGTCGCCGTTACCAACGCGAAGGCCAGCTTCTCCATCTGGGGGTATCTCTCTTCTGCTCCTCGAAACGCTCAGCTTGTAAAGTAAATGGGTCTCTGAGATCCATCTTCCTCTCTTACCAAAGCGGCACTGACAGCAACTTGCGAGACAGCTAAGTATAGGTAGAGCTCTTCTCCTGGCTTGGATGGGCTAAGCAATGGGGGACAGCTAAGATACACTTTTAGGTTTTCGAACGCTTGCTGGCACTCATCCGTCCACTCAAACGACCTTTTCAATGTGCAGAAAAAGGGGAGGCATGCGTTCGTTGCCCGTGAAATGAACCTGTTTAATGCTGCCATCTTGCCATTCAAGCTTTGCACCTCCTTGACCATCTTTGGTGGGGCTAGCTCTATTATAGCCCGCACTTTCTTTGGATTGACCTTTATACCTCTTTGAGATACCATGAATCCCAGGAACTTCCTCGCAGTGACTTCGAATGCGCACTTACTTGGATTTAACTTCATATTGTACGTTCAGAGTGTGTCAAAAGTCTCTCGAAGATCGCTTAGGTGATCGTCTTCTCGTATACTTTTTACTAGCATGTCATCTATATAAACTTGCACATTCCTCCCAATCTAGTGCGCAAACATCTTGTTCATCAATCTCTGGTACGTCGCCCCAACGTTTTTGAGTCTGAATGGCATTACCTTGTAGTAGAAGAGTCCCTGGCTTGTAACGAAGGAAGTTTTTTCTTGATTGGTTTCCTCCATTTTGATTTGGTTGTAGCCCGAAAAAGCATCCATGAAGCTCAGAAGTTCATGTCTTGCGGTCGAGTCCACCGAGTTATCTATCCGTGGGAGTGGGTAACTATCCTTAGGGTAGGTTCTATTGAGATCCTTGAAATCAACGCACATCCTCCATTTTCCATTGGCCTTCTTGACCATAACCACGTTTGCCAACCAGTCGGGGTAGTATACTTCCTGGATGAAATCTGCATCGAGCAGTTTTTGAACCTCTTTAGCTAAAGCTTTGTCTCTTTCCTAAGCGAACACTCGTTTTCTCTGTCGGATGGGTGGTGATGAAGGCGACACATTCAACCTGTGAACTATGATTGAAGGGTCAATCCCTGGCATATTTTCGTGACTCCAAGCGAACACATCTTTGTTTTCTTTCAGGAAAGTTGTGAGCGTTTGTCGTACGGTCTGATTAGAAAATGTACCCATCCTAGTCATCCGTTCGGGTTTTGAGTCATCAAGGGTTACTTCTTCTAGTTCCTCAATTGGCTCCGCTATTGCTCGTTGTTCTTCTATGCACATGGTTTATTGGTGATCATCCATTTCTAGCCTGGCAATGTAGCATTCGTGCGTAGCCACCTGATTTCCCCGCAGCTCCCCTACTCCATAATCTATAGGGAATTTGATCATTAAGTGGTAGGTTGAAGTTACAGCCTTCCATGAGTTGAGAGTGGGTCGTCCGAGAATGGCATTGTAAGTAGATGAGTAGTCGACCACGAGGAATGTTACGTCCTTAGTGATCTGCTGGGGGTAGTCTCCTACTGTTACTGACAATGTGACGGCGCCAAGAGGGAACACTTTTGTCCCTCCAAAACCAACGAGATGGGCATTTATCGAGGCTAGCTATTCTCTATCAATCCTTATTTGCTGGAAGACTAGGTAGTATAGGATGTCTGCTGAGCTACCATTATTGACCAGAACACGATGTATGTTGTAGTCTCTTACTCGTCATGCGGGTGGTGGAGTCTTCAAGCATCTTCTTCTGAGAACCCGATGACGGGGTTGTTGATCCGTGCCATCTTAGGTATAGGGCCTGTAAGCTGGACGTTCTGGACCACTCTCAGGTAGGTTTTTCGCGCTTTTTTAGACGACCCATAAGTGGCCGTGCCCCCTACGATCATTCTTATATCTCCTATGGGCGGTCTAGGACGTTCATTCTCCCATCGTGGGGCCTGCTTCTGGGGTGGATCTGCTCTTTCCTTACTAACGAACCTCTGTAGCTTCCCTTGTCTTATAAGAGCTTCTATTTGCTGTTTCAAATTGTAGCAGTCGACTGTGTCATGTCCATGATCATGGTGGAAGCAGTAGTACTTATTCCTTACCCTCTTACTGGGATCTCCCTTCAGCTTACTGGGAAACGTCAGAGCTCTTTCGTCTTTAATCTGCATCAAGACTTGATCAATCGGGGTAGTCAAGGGGGTGAACTTGTGAACTTCCCAGCAGGGGGCTTGGAATGTCTGTCTTCTCGTCATTTTCCGGTTCTAGCCATCTTTTGCCCCCTATCCTGCTGAGTATCCTCCTGCCTTTCCGTCTTTCTAGGTTTCTCCTCTCAGGCTAGTAACGCATCCTCCGCATTCATGTATTTGGTGGCCCTATAAAGCACATCTGACATGGTATTCGGGTCGTTCTTATATAGAGAAAATAGGAACTTACCCTTTCGTAACCCATTAGTGAATTTTGCTACAAGTATCTTATCATTTGCTTCATCAATCAAGAGGGCCTCCTTGTTGAAATGGGTTATGTACGATCTCAGCATTTCGTCCTCCCGCTGCTTAATGTTCATAAGGCATGCAGTTGACTTTTTATACCTGTGTCCCCCGATGAAGTGAAAGGAGAATTGGGCACTTAACTCTTTAAAGGAACTAATAGAGTTGGGTGTCAGCCTACTGAACCAGATCCTTGCGGGTCCCTTCAACGTGGTGGGAAATGCTCTGCATATGATCTCGTCCGGTTCCCCCTGAAGGTGCATCAGGGTCTTGAAAGATTCCAAGTGATCCAAAGGGTCCTTGTTTCCGTCGTAGTTTTCCACTTGCAGAATATGAAACTTCAGTGGTAGGGGGAAGGAATTTACGGATGTGGTGAAAGGTGAATCGGTTCGATGGACCAAGTTGTTCAGGTCGCTGGATACTCGTCCTCTGAGGGCGTTCATTATCAGGTCCATCCGTTCCCTCATCATCTGCATCTCTGCGACAATGTGGGGTGGGTCCATGTCTGCGGTGGATGGACGACTTACGTCTGGTCGTTCTGGCCTGCTAGGGGAATTGCTACCCTCCGGCCCCGCTTGGTATCTTTTGTCTACACTGGTGCCTTCTTGGTCCTCTTCCTGAGTGTTATGTCTTGCGTTCCTTTGACGTAGTTGCTCTTCAAGATCATGATTCTGTTTGGTGAGGCGTTCCACTATAGTTTTGAGGGTTTGGACTTGCCTCTCCAGGGCAGTGGGTTGCAGTTCGTCTCCCCGAACATTGTTGGTGGTCGCCATCGAGCGAGTAAGTACCATGCAACTCTATGTCTGGGAAGCGATAGTATGGCTAATCTTCTTTCCTATAAATAGCGCCAACTGATGATGTCGTAAAATTCACCAGTGAGCCACACAATCTTCGCACACTCGAAACAATACCTACACAATAAAAAGAGAAGACCTAACAGAGAGCACTGGTATGGTGCCAGCCAAATACCCTCCGAATGTCAAGTTAGAACTTCTCACAACTCTAAAGTGCTAGAGCTGGGATGAATTATGCATACATGTTTTCTGAGGGTCTTCAGGCTTTTATAGTAGTGTAGAATCAATCTCCTATGCTTGTGCAGCAAGTCTTTTCCTTATAAGGAAGATCTTCATTAACGTGCGTATATTCCAAAATCCTCCCTGTATTAGAGTAATATTCGTAGTGGGATTCTATGGACTAGGTTTAATCATGAGGTGCAAGTTATTTTCATTTAGGGTTTCTTGGAGACCACATAATGATTAGTTGAGTGCCATATGGCTTCTTGGTCCGTCCACCCTAGGTCCGTCCACCCTAGGTTCATCCACAAAAGGATCTATCTACTATTGGCTCATTTAAGCAATCCGTCCTTCTAGATGAATCCGTCCACCTAATGTTCGTTCATACATGGTCTGTTCATATTTGACAGCTTTTGTTTGCGCCGTTAGATCCATCCAAGTAAATCCGTCACCTCAGATTTTCTCCCTCTTCTTATATATATATATATATATATATATATATATATATATATATATATATATATATATATATATATATATATATATATATATATATTTTTTTTTTTTTTTTTTTTTTTTTTCTATATAAAAAAAAAAAAAAGCTGTATTCTCCTTTTCATTCTCATCATTAATTATAAAATATTATTTATGCCTCACCCAAAACCAACAGCCGTAAAGCTAAAGCCACAACAGCCCTGAAGATCAGTCCAAACGGTTAAGAAGAAAAAGGAAATCATGTCGTTTATAAAAAGACACTCACCTCAAGCACAAAACGGACGTTGTTGCCACATTTTTTTTTTTTTAGAGTTTCAACCTATGGCGTCTGCTTCTAATGATGGCTTTTTATTATCAGACCAAGACATCAATCATTTTTTGGTACAGGTTGGGACTCGGGATTGAACCCTAAATCTTTTATTCAACTATCAAAAATTTTATCAGTTGAGCTAACAATGTAAGACAGATGATAAAGAAACGGTGTGGTTCTTCATTAATGCCAAATGCATCGTTTCACATAACAAAATTTGTTAACTTAACATGTGTAACGCCACTGTACACTTTTTTTTTTTTTTGAGAAACAAAAAACCTAAAAACAATCAATGGCATTGTACACGTGTTTCTAAGGTACTCTACTACATAGAGTTCAAGATTCTCTAGAGTTCCTAAGATACTCTATCACATAGAGTTCCTTAAATTTTGACTTTCCTTTTCTAATCTAAGGGTCCAAATTATGCCAAGTCATCCAAATAATGTCAAGTCAACATTCCACTAACAACTCATTGAAAAAATAGTTTTTTTAAAAAACAAACCCAATTAATTGTTAACATTGACGTTAATGCTAACGTTTCTAGAGAGAGAAAATACTAAAAGTCTGTCCAGCCAAGACTTCATCACTCCTTAATCATCCAAAGAGGAAGACTTAGGTACAGTATTTAGGTGTTGTTCCTTAGGTTCCTCTCTTAAAATTCTGCCATGTGGCTTTTTTCTCATTAATGGAAGTGTATTTTTTTAAGTTAAGTAGCCATATGGCAGAATCTTAAGAGAAAAACCTAAAAAACAACACTTAAGGTACTGTATATAAGTTTTGCCCATCATCCAAAACACTTGTCAAAACTTTTCATCACCATATAGAGCAGTTTGGGCTCAAATTTTGGATCTTTCACTAATCTTGTAAAGGAGAAAGAATGATTTGGGAATGCAGCAGGATTTTAAGAAGAAAATGAATACAAGTTAAGGCAGTGAAATGGATGATGTGGCCATGGGTGAGGTGGTTGTTGTTGTTGTTGTTTTTTTTTTTTTTTTTTTTTCTCCCTCAAAAGGGAAAAGTTCAGATCTAGTAACATGATGATAAACTAAGACCAAAATTAGCCCAATTTTAGAGGTAATTATGTAGTAAGATAGAAAGAAAGAACACTATGAGTTCTCTATTTTATTTCAAAAAGCCAGCCTTCTATGTGGAAACGTTAATGTAAAAGTGGGTTTTTTAATAAATGGGTTTGTTAGTGGAATTCTAACTTGGCATCATTTGGACCTTTAAATATGAAAAGGAAATGTCAGGATTTAAGGAACTCTATGTGATAAAAGTACCCTAAGAACTCTACAGGATCTTGATCCAATAAACTCTAGTCATATATATATATATATATATATAACATAGACAAAATTCTTAGAGCACTAGCATCAAGTGTGCTAAAAGCTAAATTTTTAGCATTTAGCACACCAAACACAAAAAATCACCTTCATAAGATGTGTCAAATGCCAAATGCATTTGTTATAGTAACCTTCTAGAGCACTAGCATCAAGCGTGCTATGCCAAATGCCATTTTGCCACACCAAAACTTACTTTATCGATTTTAGTACATCATTTTACAATACGCTATATATTTGATATTCTATTTTAACATTACACAAAATTAAAATAATAATAATAAAACTCAGCTATATTAAAAAAATTAACAAAAACAAAAATCAAACCAATCCAAGCGCCACCATTCATCACCCCCACATCCCACCACCACTAGCCATCACCCCCACAACCCTCCACTACTACCATCGAAACCCACCACCTGAGACAACAAAACCACCACAAGACCCATCCCAAAACCAACACACAAGCACCACAGGACAAATCAGAATAGAAAAAGAGAGAGAGAGAGAGAGAGAGGCTGGCGGCCACTAGTGGTGGATTCGCTAGTGTGCAAAAGAGGGACACCACCGCAAAAGCCGTCAATCTCAGTCCCACCACCCACTTGAAACACCGATCTCAACCTAAAAAAAAAAAAAAAAAATCTACAAGTGTGAGAGAAGAGAGAAGAAAAATATAAGAGGGAAGAGAATGTCAATCTCAACCTAGAAGAGAGAAAGAGAGGAGAAAAAAAGAAGCAGATGGCCTTAATCTATCCATGTGAAGAAGAGAGAAAAGAAAAAGTATAAATAAGAGAGGGAGGAGAGAAAAAAAAATATTTGATTTTACAACATGCTATAGTACCATTCTAGCATCAGCTGTGCCAAATGCCAAATATTTGGCATCTGGCACACCAAACATCAAAAAACATCTCACATTAGATGTTTTAAATGACAAAAATTTGGCATGGATGAACAGTATCATTCCAAATTTGGAATGGTACAGACACCAAATGCTAAAAAAATAAATTACTTTTTTATTCAATTCATCTCTCCTTTCTCCTTTCACATCATGTTAAACACTTTCTTCTCTCTGTTAGTTTCAGATTTCTCTCACCTCTCCCCTTTGTTGAAGATCTTTCCCCACCATTGGTACTTTCGTCTTCTTCTTTGTTTACTATTATTTTAAGCCAATTTGAATTTAGTTTTGTAGCTCATAGAATTAGAAATAAAAGTAAAAGGTTCATGTCGATATCGTATTTTGTCCGGCCCCAATTCAAGCGTCAAAACAAAGACATAAAAAATAAAATAAATAAATAAAAAAGGTGAAAAATCATGGATTTCAAAGCCAAAAAGGTAAAAATAAGTACAAAATGTTTGAATGGTAAATCCAAAAGTCACAACATTTGAAAAATCCATTTTTCAATAGTTAAGACTAAAACCCTAACTTCGTAGGTCAAAAAGTTGACTTTTTTATTCGAAATCATTGGATCATGTTGAATTTTGGACCGTCTCGTAAGGCATATTTTTCCCTTCGAAATGATAGTTTACAGACCAAAATCAGAGTTAAAATGGATGAGATATCACAAAAATACCAAAACCCTAATAAAATCTTCACTGTATTTTTCAAGAAAACTGGCAGATTTTTACCCAACTTCGCACAATAAATTGTACCAATTAGGTTAGAACTGGAATGAGCAGGATGGACCATCTTGAAGAACAAGGTCTTAGCTAATTTTCACCAAAAGGACTCGACGATATCTGCTTTGGATTGGAAGTTATAAATTTTTCAAGAAAAAAAATCCAAAATTTCTCAACTTTGCGTCACCTTCCTTCCGAGCGCGATTTCTCGATGACCATAGCTCTAAATCTAACGAGTCTAGGACCATTGGAAACTAGACATCTAGAGCTTTCCGTGCATATAAAATTCGAATAAAATGGAGCTCGGAAAGGCTCCAAACAGCCTCACAAAGATCATGTTAGAAATTTAAATAAATAAATAAAAAGATGAAAAGGGTTGATGACGCAGAAAAAAGTGAGAGGCTAGCATTGGCGTACCCCCATTTTCCACTTCTCCTAATAAATTACCACCCCCCACCCCCCCAAATGAGAAAAATCATGAAGAAAAATAGAGAAAAATAGTGAAAAAAGAAAAAGAAAAAGAGAGAAATAGGGAGAAAAAGTGATGGAAAATAAGAAAAACGTGAGAAAATTTTAAAAAAATAGCCTTAGATTTTTTATAAAAAAAAAAAAATCTCTCTCTCCCCTCTTTCTCTAGGAAACCCTACACCAAAAAGCCTCATCCTTTTTCTTTGTTGTAATCTTTTTGGGTAAGGCTATAAGGGTGGGTTAGTTCCTTAATAACTAAACCCATCCCACCCCTTCTACTATATTGTAATCATCATTTACATATATATATATATATATATATATATATATATATATATATATATATATATATATATATATATATATGTAAGCATTTAATTTATGTCATCCCATTTATTTTCAAGCAATCCCCATCCCCTTTATTTTATGTCATCCCATTTATTTTCAAGCAATCCCCATCCTCTTTTATTTTATATCATTCCATTTAATTTCTTGCACATTCCCTCTCCCCTTTTAATATATTTCACTTAAATATACACACGCGTGCGCACACACTATATCTAGACACCCAAATAAAAAAAGATTTTATACCATCTCTACTAAATGGTTTTTAAAGCACAATATGGATGTCTTGTAAGAATGATGATGGCTTAGAACTCTCATTTCTTTATGTTGAAGGATCCATAAGACTTGAAAGAGATTAAAATCTTTTTAAGAGAGACAAAAAAAAAAAAAACATTTTTAATCAATTTTTACAATATTCCAAGCTCTTTACTTTTATGTCATTTAATTTCGAGCTCTTTATTTTCCTAGCAATTTATTTTCTTGTTGTTCCTTTACATTTCTCATTAATAATGTGCCAGAAAATAAACATACTTGGGTAAAACATTTCCCCTATTAAGAAAATGCTTTTTCTAAATCTTTTCCTACCTCTTTTCTCTAAAGATAAAGTCTTTTTCAAAAAAGTATCTTTTTAAAATGTCTTGTTTTCAAAACCTTTTCTACGTTTTTCAAAGTGCTTTCAAAAACGCTTCTTTTCAAAAATGTTTTCAAGGGTGTTTTTAAAAGAAAAAATCTTTTTTAGGGGGGGAACCCGAAATTTCTTTTAAACAAAAAAAAAATCTGTTTTTTTTTTTTTTTTTTTTTGTCAAAACTTATTTTATATGTAAAAAACTGTTTTATAAAATCTGTTTTCATAAAAGTAAAAAATCTGTTTTTCAAATCTGTTTTCTTAATAAAAAAAACTGTTTTCAAAACTGTTTTTTAATAAATAAAAAAACAGGTTTTCAAATCTTTTTTCTTTATAAAAATAAAAAAGTTTTCAAAACCTTTTTTTTTAAAACCAAAATTCTGTCCTTTTTTTTTTCCGAAAATTGTTTTTAAAAACCAAAAATCTTTTTTCTCAAAAAATATAAACCAAACTCTTTTTTTTTTTTTGAAGAAATCCGAAACTTCAAAAATAAAAAAGGTTTTCAAAGCTTTTTATGAAATGTTATCCAATGTATTTTCAAAAATGTATTTTATTATTATTATTTTTTAAAAAGGGATTGCTTCCTTTAAAACATACAAGTTTTCAAAAAAGAGTTTTCAAGAAGAAAATGTTTTCATAAAACACTTTTACCACGTAAAAAATTTGTTATTCTCAAAATCTCACAATAAAGTCTTTTCTAAGAAAAATAGGCATTTCCAAAATAATAAAGATAACGTTGTAACCTTTTTATTTCTTAGCCTTTTCGTAGAATAGTTGTAGTTTGTGGATTTGTGTTCATAATGCTCCTTCTCTTGAGTCTTTCAACACCCAATAAGCTTACATTGTCCCTAACATTTCTTGGCACTAATAAGTTTCCTTTTGTCATGTTTTTGCACAATTAAAAATGAGAAAATGGGAGATGACAACAAGGTCCCCAAAAAAAAAAAGTGTAGATCCAATCGGAATAAAAAATTAGATTTAATTGCACACCGAAATCAAAATAGTAAAATAACAAAAATATTGCTGATCGATTCTTAACATAAATAATAATAATAATAATAATAATGAACTTATTAGATGCAAATTCACTGACTTCTAAAATAAGAATCTAACACACTTGCTAACCAATGTCGTCTCTCCCCTGTAGGAGTCTCTCTCTCTCTCTCTTCTTTGGTAAGAGTTTTTTCTCCTCTCCTTTTCTAGCAGAGTTTTTCCTTCCCCTTGTGGGGCGTCTCACCCCCCCTAGACATACACATTCCCTCACTATGGAACAGGAGGTTGTTAATAGTCTTTAAAACCTCTGCCTAACCAAGGAAGAAGAAGCAGAAATACCAATCTCAAATCATAGCAGGGCAGATCTTTTAGAGGAATGTTCTCTAAGCCTGTTTGGATGTCTACTTTCAAACAGACAACAAAACACAAGAGCTCTAAAAAGCACACTTAGGGCGGCATGGAAGATGGGATCGGAGCTAAGAATAATTGAGGTAGGAAACAACACTTTTCAGTTTAAGTTTGGATCTCGTTACCAGATGGAATGGGTGGAAAATTGTGGGCCACGGAACTTTGAAAACAATCTGTTGCTTCTATGTAGATGGAAAAAGGGTCTCACATCTGAAAATATTGTTTTCACCCACTCCCCGTTTTGGGTACAACTATGGGGCTTACCCTTTGAGCTCATGTCTGAAGTGGTTGGTCGTGATATAGGGAATAGCATGGGGCACTTTATTGAGATGGACAAGCGAGCTAACCAATCCGATCAAGCGAAATTTATGCGCATAAGAGTAGAACTTCCAATTGACAAGCCACAACGGAGGGGAAGAAATGTTATTGGCATAGAAGGTGATAAATATTGGGTTCACTTCAAATATGAAAGGCTCCCAACGTTTTGCTTCCTTTGTTGTAAGATGGGTCATGATAATAAGCATCGTAAAGTTGGCTTGGACAGACAGAATGCTACGGCCCAGTATGGAGAATGGCTAAGGGCGTATGGCACTTCTAAAGGTGGAAACAACGGGCCGAAGAGCTTCTCAAACAGCAGCCATAATACTGGCAATGATAACTGTGGCAGTGAAACAGGCAAAACTTTTGAAAATGTGCTCCATTCTACTCCGGCATCTCATGGCATGGAAAGCACTAGCAAAAATAGTGTGCAAAGCTCAAAAAATTTTAAAAGTTCAAACATCCCTGGCATGTCAGATTGGATGGTGGGATGTGACACACTGGGCTTTTCGGAGTGCCAGGGAGTAGTAAGTGGGGTTGGATTAGACAAGTTGGAGGTAGGGAAGCAGGTTTTGAGGCAAGAAGTGGTCCCACGTTATAGGGGGTCTTCACCTGCCCCTATGGAAGTCTCTGGAACTCGGGAATCCATAAGTGATGGGTTATCTAAAATGGGCCAAAGTGCACAGGAGACTTTTGATCCACCTGAGGTAACAAGCCCACACAAGCCTATGAAGTCAATCCAAGCTTTTGAAGTCAACAAAGAACAACAGCCAGATCAGGGACTTATGAAAGCCCAAATTGGAAGAGGTCGTATAAAAAATATATCGGCCCAAAATTCAATTGTATGATTTAAACGTTCGGGGTCTCAAATTTTCTCAGAATGTGAAGAGAAGGTAGCTAAAAAAAGAAATGTGATGGTTTGGTCGGAAGTCCCAATGATGAAAATATATCGGTAGTGGTTGCTTTGGAGCACTGCCAGGAGCCATGAATTTGTTATGATGGAACTGTTGGGGGCTTGGGAACCCCCGGTCAGTTTGAGCGTTGCACGATCTTGTGCGACAATGGGCTCCCAAAATAGTTTTCCTATTGGAAACTAAACTAAAAACTAGGCATATGGAAAGAATTAGAGATTGGATTGGGTTTGCAAAGGGGCTGGTTGTACCGAGTTGTGGTCGTAGTGGAGGTTTGACGCTCCTTTGGACAAGGGAAATTGACTTAGAAATCAAAAGTTTTGGTAATCATCACATCAATGCGATAGTAACAGAGACAAACTCATACTTTAAATGGAGAATCACAGGATTTTATGGCCATTCCCAAACTCATTTGAGGCAATTCTAGTGGGACTTACTTACTTTTCTGAAAAACCAGTACCAACTTCCATGGATTTGTTTTGGAGACTTTAACGAGATTTTATCCATGGAGGAAAAATCAAGTGGGCTGTTGCGTTCTTAGAGCCAAATGGAAAAGTTCAGAAACGTAGTTAACTATTGTGGTTTTAAAGACTTAGGCTATGTGGGACCGGATTTTACCTGGTGCAACATGCAAGAAGGTGCTGGTAGGATGTATCTTCGGCTTCACGTTTGCTACAAGTGATTGGGTTGATAAATTTGGCGAGGTCAGAGTCCACCATCTTGTTAATTCTACTTCAGATCATTGTGCTCTGTTTTTATCCGACCCTAAAGCTCCCAAAATACCACGTGCATGTTGATTCCATTTTGAGTCCATGTGGACGAAGAGGGAGGAATGTAAGGAAATTATTAAAGCGGATTGGTGCTCTGGAAGCGATTTGAGTACGCCAACAGGGATTGCTTCTACTCTATCTGCTTATGCAACTGATCTTAAGGCTTGGAGTTCAACTGCTTTCAGGCAAATCCCAAAGGTAATCCAGGAAAAAAGAAAGAAGCTCAGTTCTTTGATTCAGCTGGATAATGATGGGTCTTTGCATGAAGAAATAAATCAGGTAAGAAAGGAAATCAATGATCTCCTGGATAGCGAGGAAATTTATTGGGGATAACGTTCCAAAGCCCACTGGCTCAGAGAGGGAGATAAAAGTACAAAGTTTTTTCATGCAAGGGCTTTTGAAAGACGAAAGCAGAATACAATATTGGGTATCTGAGATAAAGATGGAAACTGGTGTGGGGATCAGGACAGTATTGCCAAAGCTGCCATTTGCTATTTTGAAGAGATATTCTCCACCTCTCATCTGACTCAGACAGAAAATGTAACTGCTTCCATCTTATCCTTAGTTACTCCTGAGATGAATTCAGAGCTTTCTCGTGCCTTCACTAAAGAAGAAGTGGCCTTCGCCCTCAAAGAGCTCCACCCCTCAAAATCACCTGGCCCTGATGGTATGTTAGCTCTCTTTTTTCAAAAATACTGGAGTATTATAAGTGCTAATATTTCAAATATGGTTCTAAATGTTCTTAATTCTGCCATGTCTTTATTTGACATTAATAGAACCAATATTGCTCTTGTGCCAAAAATTAATAATCCCCAGAGAATGATTGATTTTAGGCCAATAAGTCTAAGCAATGTAGTTTATAAGCTTATCTCAAAAACTCTAGCTAATCGTCTTACAGCTATCCTTCCTTATATTATTTCAGAAAATCAAAGTGCATTCACAGCTGATAGGCTTATCATTGACAATGTATTGGTGGCATATGAGATCATGCATTTCCTGAAACACAAGAAAGGGGGGAATGATAGTTTTATGGCTGCGAAGTTAGACATGAGTAAAGATTTTGACCGAGTTGAATGGACTTTTGTTGAAAAAGTCATGAGGAAGATGGGATTTAATGAGAAATGGATCGCTTTAGTAATGAAGTGCATTTCCTTTGTGTTGTACTCAGTCATCATCAATGGCACAACGTATGGAAATATTGTTCCTACTAGGGGACTTCGACAAGGTGACCCGCTTTCTCTGTATTTATTCCTGTTATGTGCAAAGGGCTTCTTTGCCCTTATTAATGAAGCGGCAAGGAATAATCAGCTTAATGGCATCTCCATTTGTAGAGGGGCTCCAAGGATCACTCATCTATTCTTCGCAGATGATAACCTCCTTTTCTGTAAGGCCAATAGTAATGAGTGCAACAAGCTGAAAGAAATTCTTAGTATATACGAGTCAGCTTCAGGGTAGAAAATCAACACCGACAAATCTTCTATATTTTTCAACCCAAATACCTCCCAAGAACTCAAAGATGAGATTCTAAGCTTTCTTGGGTCAATGCAAGACTCTAGTCATACTAAATACCTTGGCCTCCCCTCTATTATTGGTAGATCAAAGAAGCTTGTCTTTGCGGAGATCAAGGAAAAGGTAAGCAAGGAGTTGGTTGGCTGGAAGGGTAAATTGCTCTTAATGGGGGAAAGGAAATACTTATCAAGGCAGTGGCCCAAGCCATTTCAATGTACACGATGAGCTGCTTTCAACTCCCAAAGAGTCTCTGTGATGACTTAGAAAAAATGATGAGGAGTTTTTGGTGGGGCCAAAAGCATCAGGAGTCCAAAATGGCCTAGGTTGGTTGGAAGACAATGTGCAAACCCAAGTCACAAGGGGGCATGGGTTTTAGAAACTTGCAAGCCTTTAATCTTGCTTTGCTCGCAAAACAAGCTTGGAGAATCCTTTCAAATCCAAACTCCCTAGCTGCCCGTCTCAAGGCAAAATATTTCCCATTCTATGACATTCTCCATGCAAATCTAGGCAGCAACCCCTCATTCACCTGGCAGAGTATTTACAATAGCCTTGAGGTTTTACCGTGTGGAACAAGATGGAGAGTGGGAAATGGGCGTCTAATCCACATTTGGGATGACAAATGGCTCCCAAGCCCCTCCACATACAAGATCATTCCCCCCCCTACCCCATTGTAGATTACCCAATGGTCTCCTCCCTCATTAATCTGGTGACTAGATGGTGGAATGTTGAAACTGTCCGAGCACTTTTCTTGCCTTTTAAGGCTAATTTGATCTTGAAAATCCCCCTATGTCACAATCTACCTGAAGACAAACTTATTTGGATGGGGAACAAGGGAGGTGTTTTCATAGTTAAGAGTGCCTATTACATTGCTTCCAATATCCTTGACATGGGGGAAGAAGGGGAATGCTCCTCTGGTGATTCAAATGCTTGGATTTGGAGGAAAATCTGGTCCCTAAAGCTCCCGGAGAAGATTAAGATTTTCTCTTGGCGTGCTTATGTAAATGGCTTTCCCGTGCTCACCAATATGGCTGTAAAAGGCATACAAACCTCTTGTATCTGCCCAATCTGTGATGAGGAGCCAGAAACTCTTATTCATGCTTTAATCTCTTGCGACTTTGCTCTCTCGATTTGGTCCTAGTGGCAAGACTATCCCATTGAGAAACTACTGAATGTGAAAGATTTCAATGAGTTAGTACTCCATTTTTGTTCTTCCCCAATGGACAAGCACCTGGAATTTCTCTTTGCCATTGCCTAGTCGGTTTGGCATAATAGAAATAAGATTATTCATGATGGGGGTGGTCTGCCCCCTATTCAGATTTGGGTTTCTGTCAAGAATGTTGTTGAAGATTTCAAAGAGGCTTCTACGTGGGATTTTCCCATTTTGCAGTCTCCCCATAGTGGCTGGGCTGCTCCCCCGTCAGGCTTTGTCAAGGTTAACGTGGATGGTGCTTCTTCCATTGATGGCAGCAGCAACTCTGGAGTCAGTGTGATCATCCATGATGAAGCAGGTGAGGTGGTTGCCGCTCTCTGTAAGGCTCTGCCTTCGCATTACCCTGCTGAGTCCACTGAGTTTTTTGCTTTGGAGCATGGTGTTCTTTTGGCTCAAGAGTTGAATCTTTCACATGTTATTTTTGAGTCTGATGCTACCTTAATCATCTCAGCGGTTTCTCATGGCCACTTTGATGGCTCAATGGGTCATTTAGTTCAAAGCATTCAACTCGCAAGGTTTTCTTTTTCCTGCTGCTTATTTCAACATGTGAAAAGGGATTACAACAGGGTTGCCCATGAGCTTGCCCAAGTTGCCAAATGTAACCAAGTTTTAAATCTTTGGAAGGGTGTTATCCCACCCTCTTTAGTTCATTTGTTTCAATCAGGCCTTGGATGAGTCTGTTATTATTGGCTTGTGTTGTACTCCTTTTCTTTATGAATGAAATTATCAGTTTCTTCTCAAAAAAAAAAAAAGAAAAAAAGAAAAAAGAATCTAGATAGATAAGAATATGGATTAAGTCAAAATTGATGTACTACCACGGATTTAGTTCGTATCTTATCTTATCCATTATTATCTTATCCGTTTTTTTTTTCAATAAAATAAATTTAAAAAATAAATAAAGGATTCTCATATCCCAGCAAATTTGACGAATCTATCATTTAAATAAAGTAGAATAAAAAAACCAAGTCCATAGATGGAACAGAGGGAAGTAGATACATTTATTCATGATCGGATTATATTTGTTTGATACACTATTATCAATATGAATGTAAATCTTAAGAAAATAACACAATGTGGAGAACCATAAATTAAAATAAAAAAATTAAATATTGAATTAATATAATAAAATATAAATTATACAAATAAAGAAAAAACTAATGACTTGTATTGAAAGATAGTGACTACTTACAAGAAAAGGAAGCAATGGAATACACGATTGTGGTAGCTGAAACGGCTGCTCTTCCAACCAAAAAATGGGGGATGACAACAATGTGCTACTCTTCCAACCATCTCTTTTATTTATTTATTTATTTTATGTTGTGTTTTTTTTTGTATAGTACTTAGTATTCACATGCTATTGTATAGTATATTTGTATGCTCTCTCTCACATGCTACTTATATATATCTCACATGCCTTGATTGTATATATTTTGTTGGAGTTAATATTCACATGTTAGCTATACATAAATATTTACTCACATGTGTGTGTGTGTGTGTGTGTGTGTCTCTCTCTCTCTCTCTCTCTCTCTATATATATATATATATATATATATATTGTTCACAAAAACCTTTTCCAAAAAAAAAAAAAAAAAAAAAAATCAAAATGCCAAGTATTCTATTTTTTCATAAAAAATTAACATTTGGAATATATTAAAATGAGGTACTATCTTTGGATAGGTGTTGCGGGCTGCCTAACACCTTCCCCACATGTAACCAAACTTCCGAGTCCAAGATCTTTAGTTTAAAGACTTTTGGTTTACCTTAATTAACGAACCTTTAAATTTGGTTAAATTAATTAGGTAACTTAAAATAAATTAGACATCTAGGTGACCATTCACACCTAATACAAAACCAATGGTTGGTAGTGACTTCTGAAATAAAAATAAGAAAAAAAAGACTCACACACACACACCTCACTCTAAATACACAAGCACATAAGAGTCACGTCACCAAGGACTCAATGTGCGAAGACCCAAACCCGTAAAAGGGGAAAACTTTTGGAAGCATCCGCAGTTCATGTTCATCATTAAGTTTTGCTGAGTATCTCAAACCTTGCCGTGGAGATCGACATGGTTAGTGGTGGAGATGAGATCGACATGGTGGGAACATGGAGGAGTGAGGAGAAAGATGACGACATTTGCATTTGATTTCTTGGATGATTCCATTGGTTGGCTAGAGATAGATTGGTTTTGAAATGGGTTTTTTAATTGTGATTGTGAATGGGTATGAGATGGTGGATCAGAGAGGGAGAGGAAGAGGGAAGAAAGATGTTCAAAGAAGATAGACCATAAACCGAGAGGAAGAAAGATTGAAAAAAAAAGAAAAAAAAAGAATAGAACATGAAAATAAAAAATGTGTTGTAAAATGATGTGTTAAAATAATAGAGTAGATTTTTGTATGCGTTAAAATGACATACTTTTGCACCAACTAATGCTAGAGTAGGGTTTTTGATATGTTAAAATGACATACTTTTGCAACAACTGATGCTAATGCTCTTAGTAGAATTTCAATATAGCATGTTGCCAAAAAAAGGGATTTTGGCATATATGATGAGTGTTTTTTGTGCCAAATGCAATTTAGCATTTGGCATACCCAATACTAGTATTGTACAAATAGATGTTGTATAAATATTTGGTTATTTTTTTATTTAAAATTTTCTCACTCTTCTTGACCGTTGGGAACTTGGGAATTAATTAATAATATTCAAACATTCTCTCTTGTCATTCTCTTCACTAAAACTTTGGGAACAACAAAAAAGAAAACATAAAAAAAGAATTTTTTTTTAAAATAAAGAATATTTAAATAAAATGGTAAAAGAATAGAACATATAATGTATGGTATATTGTAAAATGATGTGTTAAAATAGATAAAATAACCTTTTTGATATATTAAAATATCATTTTTTTAGAACGTCTGATGCTAATGTTCTAATTCAGTTAATCAAGATTTGTAAATCTCATTTTCATTAATTAATAGAAATTCAGTTTTATTCTCAAAAAAAAAAAAAAAAATCAGTTTCTCTATTAGTCAATTTTAATTTTCATGATATTAGAGACTTTCATGGCCAATACAAATTCTAAGTCTTCTTCAACCTCGAGTTCATCCACAATTTCCATAGATGCTAATCCATCAATCAATTTGTCTCAGTTACTACTTTCCAACATGTCTAGTATGATGACTAAAACTGGACTACACCAACTACGTGGTGTGAAAACATCAGATTGAGATAATTCTAAGAACCTATTCAATGATTGATGGCATTGATGATTCAATTACTGCACCTAATCAATTTCTTAACGACTCCTTTGGTAATCCTACTATAGAGGTTAATCATGAGTTTGTTAATTGGAAGCATGGTTGTCAAAATCGCGATCTAGATCGTAGTATCGCATGATTTTACGATCCCACCTCACCAAAACGTTTAGAATTGCACAAGGATCATAAAAATTATACGATCGCATGTAGGATTGTAGGGGATCCTACTGATCCTACCAAAACGTAAAAACCTTTTTTTTTTTTTTTTTTTAAGTTCATCTTTATAAGTTGTAATTTGTAATTTCAAGACTAAGACATTGTACTTCATAAATGTATCAACTAAGTAGTGAGACTCATATGGAGATGACTTTCTTGAATTGAAAATTTTTGCTATAAGAATATTGAGCTTAACATATAGCTCTTCAGGTTGTGAAAGTAATTGAAGTACATTTGAAATAGTATGACTAAATGACTTTAGTATATTATCCCCCAATTGAGAATTCTCTATTAAAATTAGTACAACATTAAGTACACTCAAAAAGGAGAAAATTGTTTTAAACCAAAAAAAAAAAGAAAAAAGAATGACTTGGTATTTGTTATGTAAAACTTGAAGATAAAAGAGAAAATGCCTAAACCATCAAGTGCAAAAGAAGAAATTACTTTGAAGAACTTGTCTTCAGATGATGAGCAGTTAGCAAAGGGTGTCAACCAGAAGATGATGGTACAGATTTTGACGAAGATAATGAAATAACAATTCTATGCCTTCCTTTATAGATTTTAAAAGATAAATAAATAAAAGTTACATGTGTATAGTGTGAATGTGTGATCACTATTGTATTAATGTTTGGTGATGAAGAGAGTTCGGTGATTATGAGAGTTCAAGAGCTGCTGCTAAAGGAAAAAGTGTGCTAGTATTTTGATACTTGGTTTCTAATTAAACATTCACTGAACTTTTTAAATGCATTACATTAAAATTTAAATATATTTGTTTCATTAGTATAGACATAGCAATGTAGGATATGCAAATTACATCATATGATCAAAATCTTTATTGATTTTTTTTTTTTATGGAAGATTCATAATTTACGTAATTATTCAATATACAAAGTCACTATTAGTGTGCATTTGGGTTAGGATGAAAAATGAAAATTATTTCACTATTCAGCTTATTTTTGCTACTATTCATGGGCTTCACTATACTTTTTGGCACTATTCATAGGCCCCATTGTACTATTTCAACTAACTTTTACCTTTTTCTATAATACTTTCAGCAAAATAAGCGATATCCAAACACACCCTTAATGTGTTTTTTGCTTCAAATCTAAAAATAGGTAGAATCTTACAATTCACGATCTGATCTTACAATCCACGATCCTATCTACCTTTTGTGATCTTACGTAAAATTCCGATTTTGACAACTTTGATTGGAAGAGTTGTGAACAAGCACTTTTCACATTCATCAATTCCACTTTATCACCTTGATTCTCATTCTTACTGTGCGGAAGAAATTTGAAAAAAGCATTTAGAAGGAATCATTACTTGCTATGGGCGTGTCATTACTTGTGGGGATTCCAAGATGGAATCATTACTTGCTATGGGCGTGTCATTAGTTCATTGTTATTTGGTACAGAGCAGAATAGTGATCACTTAAGGTAATTAATGCAGCTGCTTAGTTTATAAGGATCGCCTATATTTTGCCTCCTACTCTAAAGTGCCTATTACCCTTTTGACGGACCGTTCCACATTCAATTAGAACTAATCTTAAATTTGTATTTTCTTGATGATTTATAAAAAGCAAAGACTGTTCACTTCTAAGATCAGGAAAAATAAATGAAAAGCAAAATATTTGAATTTTGAAGAACTAGTATATCACATTATAAAGGAATAAATGTATATTCTATCAGTCTCTCTGTGTTTTTGGTCTTACTAGTTTTGGTTGCAAATCTTCAATTTAAATATTGCATTAATTTCATGGTTTTAAATGGTCACCTGTCTTGATGGTTGGGATTGCCATTGGGAATTTTTTGTTCAGAGCATCGTCCGGAAAAGGAACTTCCCAGGCTTTGCAGAGTTTGTCTCACAAAGCAGGATTTGAGCATCTTAATTTCAGTGAGCTTATTCAGAAAAGATTGCAATTATTAGTTATTTTTTATAACATATTGACGATTTTTTTTTTTTTTTTTATGTTATTTATTTTTAAGTATTTGTTATTTTCTTTTTTCCCCATCCCAGCTGGTTGTGAATCAGATGCTGCATGGAGATTACATTACTATCAGTGGGCAATGCAGATTTTTGAGCAACATAATATTAGTGAAGGTGCTTACCAGTTTGCACTTGCTGCTCTCGAGCAAGTTGATGAAGCTCTAAGTCCTAATGGTGAAAACTCAGGTGGAAATCCATTAAGTGAATCAACTGCCACTACCAAAGGAAGACTTTGGGCAAATGTCTTCAAGTTTACGTTAGATCTTAATCACTATTATGGTGCATATTGTGCAATAATTACAAATCCAGATGTGGAGAGCAAATATATCTGCTTGAGGCATTTCATAATTGTTCTTTATGAATGCGGCGCCATGAAGGTTCTCTACGAAATCATAAAATTTCCATTATTGTTTTTGCTGTTGTATCCAATATTCTTTTTACTTCATGAGAGAGAGAGAGAGAGAGAGAATCTTTGATGCGATTTCAAAATCCATTTAGGAGAGACAAACAGCATTACAAATTGGCTTGGTTTTGTCTCTCAAAAAGTGCTAAAAGAATTGTCCATAAAGCTTTGGCAAGCCTGAAAGTAGGGTAGAATACTTTTTGCAACATGCCAAATGCCTTGGTACAAAATTTAATATGGAAACTCCTCAACTAGGAAGCATGAATACCTCAAAACACCTGTTAAACTGTAGCTTATTATTGATACATATTCGATGTGGCAACATAGGGATGTGGTGGGATATCGGTCTCTTACATATCCATATAAAAAAATAGTTTTTTTTTTTTGGGATAGAGCATGTATATAGCATGGATACAATTTTTTTTTTTTTCCTTTGGGGGTGTTGGGGTGGGAGAATGGATTGAAACAAAAGGTCTGGTATTTCAGAAAGTTGGAGACCTTCAAAATTTCAAATCTCTATGAATGTAAAACATGAATTTGGGACTAAGGCTTTGTTTGTTGTTTTTGTTTATAGCTTCATTATTAGTATTCAAATTTTAACTAAAAATCAGATCTGCATATATATGTTTAGAAATATGTGATTACATATTAATTAATTAATGTATGGCCGCCACATCATATCCTAAATATTCAAGAATTGACATAACACCACATCCATATGGTATTGTTTCCATATCCCATATCTGTATTGATGCTTCATACCACCTCAGTTTCTGCTTATTCCATCAACATTTGTCAACCTTTGGTGCAGGAGGCTTTATACACTCCATGCCGTGTTAGTTATTTTCATCATTTGACACTATTAGACTAATTTTCCAATCCGCCTGTTACCTGAGAGTTTGATGCATTTTATATCGATTGCAGATTCTTTGTGGTGGTCAACTACCCTTTATTGGCTTAAATGATAAGGTAGAACAAGAGCTTGCCCGTAAGGTGTGTCCCTTAGTTGCAAAACAAACTATCTGCTTTCTTGTTCAGGTTCCTGCATATCAATGTTAAATGACATTCCTGCTCTGAAATATTTAGGCAGAGCGTTCTGATATATTGGCAAAGCCAAACTTACATAAGTTGCTGTACATATTTGAGACGCATCGACATAACTGGCGAAGAGCAGAAGGTTACATGTACCTATATTCAGCTCGTTTGAGAAGTGAAGCAACTCTGAAAGACTACCAGAACACTGCTCTTGTGCTGCAAGAGAGACTGAATGGGCTCTCTGCTGCTATCAATGCACTGCATCTTGTTCATCCTGCATATGCTTGGATTGATCCTCTGCCTGAAGGAAATTCTCTTCACAATGAGCATTATCCTCGTGAAAAGTCTAGAAAAGTGGAAGAACAGGGTAAATAAAGCAATTGAAAAAAGAGTTTTTTTTTTTTGTTTAGTTTTTGTTTTATATTTACATCTTTGTTCTCATAACTACCACATGTTTTGACCTCTTGTTCAATTGGAACTTCCTGATGTTTCCAACAGAGATGTCAATTATTTGAATCCCTTCTCAATCCACATCACACACATACACTTAAGATGTATCAAAATAACTGCCATGGGTTTGCTTGCATCCTTCATGGTAGACTTTCCGTGAGATATATAGAGTTTTAGTATGTGTGTTAGAAATACTAGAGGATTTGTATTGTATTTTTTAATGAGAAAATATACATCAGTGCCTTATATAGGAGGCATAAGTATGCGGTACAAGTAAAGTGTAGTACAAGTACAAGTGTGCTATACAAGTAAAGTAATTGGGCCTAAAGCCCATAACATAATATACATTAACAGCCCCCCTCAAACTAAAGGTGGATGTGAGATCAGCTTGAGGTTGTCAACCAAATTAAAAGTGCATCCCTTAGGAAGTGACTTGGTGAAGATATCTGCAAGTTGATCTTTGAAGGAGACGGAGAAGAGCTTGAGAGCACCATGGACAAGATGATAACGGATAAAATGACAATCAATCTCGATGTGTTTAGTCCGTTCATGGAAGACATCATTGTGAGCAATATGAATGGTACTCTGGTTGTCATAGTAAAGGGGAGTAGTAGAGGATGTGGACACACCTAAATCCTTAAGAAACCATCGTAGTCAAATGAGCTCAGATGTGGTATCAGCAAGGGCATGATATTCTGCTTTAGTACTGGAGCAGGCCACAAAGGTTTGTTTCTTACTTCGCCAAGAAATTAAAGAAGAACCAAGGAGAAAACAATAACCTGTAGTGGACCTGCGATCAGTGGGATCCTCTGTCCAATCAACATCAGAGAATGCACGAAGCACAAGAGGAGACTGAGCTGAGTAGAAAAGGCCATGAAAGAGAGTGCCCTTCAGGTATCGAAGAATGCGCAGAACAACAGCATAGTGAGTAGATCGTGGAGCAGACAGATACTAGCTCACCTAATGAACAGCATAGGAGATGTCTGGACGAGTAACTGTGAGATAAACTAGGCTGCCAATCAATCGTCTGTAAAGAGAAGGATTAGACAATGGTTTCCCCCCTGAGGGTGTCAAATGCGCATTAAGTTCAATTAGTGTGTCAACCGTCTTGCTATCAGTGAGTCCAACTCGAGATAAAAGGTCAGAAGCATACTTGGCTTGAGTAATATAAAGACCATCTGTGGAATGAGTAATTTCAAGACCCAAGAAATAACTGAGATGTCCAAGATCTTTCATCTCAAACTGCTGACTGAGAAAATCCTTGAGTTCTTGAATGCCATTAAGGTCATTACCAGTTATGATCATATCATCCACATATAGAAGAAGCAAAATGGTGCCTTTATTAGTACGACGAAGAAATAAGGCAGAATCATACGGACTAGCAGTGTAACCCAAGCGAAAGATAGTGGAGCTGAACTTGGCAAACTAAGCTCCTGGAGCTTGTTTAAAACCATAAAGTGTACGTCGAAGATGACAAACCTTGTTTGAGTCAACAGAGAGACCAGGAGGAGATTGCATATAGACTTCTTCACTCAACTCCCCATTAAGGAAAGCATTTTTAACATCCATATGAAAAGGTCTCATTTACTAGCAGCAGCAACAGCTAAGAGGGCACGAACAGATGAGATACGAGCAACTGGAGCAAAGGTCTCTTCATAATCAATCCCATACTCTTGTGTAAAGCCTTTTGCAACAAGACGGGCCTTGTAGCGCTCAATGGACCCATCAGAGCGAGTCTTGATCTTATAGATCCACTTACAACCAACCACAGACTGTCCAGGAAGGAGAGTGACCAAATCCTAAGTATGGTTTTTGGTTAATGCATCAAGTTCCTCTTTTATTGCAATCTGCCATAAAGGGTCAGTGGAGGCCTCACGATAGGTTTGAGGTTCGTGAAGTGTAGCAAAGGCAGTGTAACAATGATAGTCAAGTAAGTGTGTAGGAATGGATCTTACCCGGGTTGAGTGGCGAGGTGGAATGTCTTGTGGAGGATCTTCAGGCGGAGCAGGAGCAGGGGACCCAGGCTCTAAGTGGGGTAGCTCGTCATCAACCTGTTCATCTTCAACCTGTCTAGGAGAAGCATAAAAAATATCTGGAGAAAGGTCCAAAGGAGGATCAAAAGTATTTGTAGAAGGAACAAGAGACTCATCTGGAAAAATTTCTAAAACAGAGGAGGTAGTTAGGGAAGAATGAAAGTGAGAAAGTTCAACAAATAATCGGTGTTCCCAAAAGATAACATTACGAGAAACACGAAGATGATGAGAGACAGGATCATAACACCTATACTCTTTTTGAGTTTCGCCATAACCAAGGAAACAACAAAGTCTAGATCGAGGCTCAAGTTTGTTGTGTTCATGAGGCTGAAGAAGAACGAAACAAGCAGATCCAAAAGATCGAAGGTGATGATAGTCAGGAGGTGACCCAAAGAGACGCTCATACGGAGTTTGATTATGGATGACAGGGCTTGGAATGCGATTAATCGCATGAACGGCATTAAGAGCAGCTTCACCCCAAAAAGGGGCAGGAACTTTGGCAGAAAGAAGAAGAGCACGAATAGTGTCAAGAATATGATGAAGTTCTCTTTCGGCTCGACCATTTTGCTGAGAGGTACCTGGACAAGTTAGATGATGTACAGTGCCATAGGAATGTAACAGAGCTTGAAACGCATATTGAGTATATTCAAGAGCATTATCAGAACGAAAAGATTTGATACGTTTGGAGAATTGGGTTTCAACCATTTTTGCAAAGTTGTTGTATATTGGTAAAATTTCAGAACGAGATTTCATAGGAAATATCCAACTATAACGAGAATAATCATCAATAAAAACAACAAAATATCGAGATCCACCAATACTAGCAACAGGAGAAGGTCCCCAAACATCAGAATGAATTAACTCAAAAATACTATTAGAAATGGATTCACTGTTATTAAAAGACAAAGCTGGCTGTTTTCCCAACTGACATGAAGTACAATCAAAATTGTCTTTGGACACAGAACCCAGCAGACCCCTAGAAGCTAACTATTGTACCCGAGAAGATGATGCATGACCAAGACGAGAATGCCAAAGTGCAAGAGATGGTAAGGAAGAAACTGCAGCAGCTGCAGCAGCAACAGAAACAGGAGCAACAGGTGGAAGATGAAGATTGTCCAAGGGAAACATACGCCCAACTCTAGGGCCGGTCCTAAGCTCTTGTCCCGTCCTCGGATCTTGCACAATACACCCAGAATAGTAAAAAATAAGGTGATAACCTAATTCAGCTAATTGTCCCACAGAGCATAAATTATAGGATAGGTTAGGTACATGAAAGACTCTAGGAACAGAGAGGTTGGAAGTCGAAACAAAATCTAGACTATTTCCATGCATGGTGGAACCATCAGCTATATGAATATTTAGGGGGTGTGGTGCAGGGTCAAGTTTGAAGAATAAGGAGGAGTGAGGTGTCATGTGATTGCAACAGGCAGAATCGAAAAACCAAGTTTGAGACTTACTGGGTAGAACAGAGAGAGTAGTAGAAAGAGATGCATTACCAACCATACGAACAGCCTGAGCTATGATCTCCTGTAGTTCAATGTGGGAGAGGTTGATAGTGGATCCAGAAGACTGGGACTCAGCTAAAATGGAAGCCATTGGTGGAGTAGGCTCAGTATTAGCAACAGCAGCAGTAGATTTGCTGCGACGATAACAAGTTTCAATGGTGTGGCCAGGACGCTTGCAATAGTTGTAGAACTTTTTGTTGGTCTACTTATGACGATTGCTAGAGCCAGAGGAATCACCTGATTGCTGAGGTTGCTCTAAGGGTGGAGCAGAAGGTGTAATGGCCAAAACATTGAGCTTATTCTAAGCTTGAAGGGTTGCAAGACGAGCTTCTTCTCTAACCAACTCGTTTACAGCAGTGTCAAGAAAGGGAGCAGGACTGCGATTTAGAAGCTAACCTCGAATGGGCTCAAAGTCCTTGTGAAGGGACATCGGGAATTCATAGAGGCGAAATTCATCTCTGATAGTAGCATATTGTTGAGCATCCTTTGAGCATGCCCAAGTTGGATAAGAAAGGTCAATTTGGTCCCAAATGAAACGAAGCTGATCATAGTAGTCTTTGATGGATTGCCCTGGTTCTTGTCTGAGTTGATGCAATTCAACCACCAATTGATATTTCATAAAGCCATGAGTAGTGGAGTACCTTTTGGCCAACATATCCCACGCTAACTTGGCATCATCAAAGCTGCCCAACAGGTTAGAGATGAAGGGAATGAAAGTGTTCCGAATCCATGTGAGGATCATGTGGTTGTGACTATCCCATTCAATCATGCGACCAAGGAATGCATCATCTTATTCATTGGCTCCCTTGACAGGAACAGTGATTGCACCATTACAATAATGCCAAAGCATGCGACCCTTAAGAAAACTACGCATAGCTTGAGACCAAGATAAGTAATTCTTACACCCCTCCAACACAGTATTGATGGGGCGAGGAAGAAAAACATCCTTTTTATCCATTTAGAGACACAATATGCAAAAACAAACTGCAAAAATGAAATCTACGCGAAAAACTGGGTAAGAAGAACCTGGACTAAAAAAGTCAACCCTGAGGAAAAGTCAACGGTCTGGTCAACGATGACGTCAGCAGATGACGTCAACTAGGGCTGACGTCAGCAGGAGAAACTGGCGCATGGCGGAGCCTGGAGGCGCATGGCGGCACGTGGAGCGCGTGATCAACCGTACAGAAACTTTGAGCAGCGCGTGGGGGCGCGTGTGGTCTCCGATGGTGTTGAGGCTTTCACGGTTTTGTAGATCGATGCAAGACGATCTCTGTGATAGCTTCAAAACCGTAATCGGAGCAATGTTTGTAGCGGTGATGCAAGCGGCAGTGGTCTGTGCAGTGTGAAACTCCTTAACAACGGCGGCTGCAGGTCCGGAACCCAAGGACGATGGCTGGATGATGTCGGAGGTTCAACGGCGAAAGGCTGCGGCGGTGGTTGTGATGGCGGAAGCGATGTTGAAAAAAAAAAGAGTCATACTAATAAAGACAAGACTGCTAAGAAAAGGTTAGAGCAATGACTCTGATACCATGTTAGAAATACTAGAGGATTTATATTATATTTCTTAATGAGAAAATATACATCAGTGCCTTATATAGGAGGCATAAGTGTGCGGTACAAGTAAAGTGTAGTACAAGTACAAGTGTGCTATACAAGTAAAGTAATTGGGCCTAAAGCCCATAACATAATATACATTAACACATTATACTTCTTCGTTTGAGTCAATAATATTTCTTCTTTTTGCTACAGCAGTGAGCAGTGATATACAGTCTCAAAGGTGGCAGTCTTATATTGATATCGAGAAACTTGAGAATGAGTTTGTGCTTACTACAGCAGAATATTTTCTTTCAATGGCAAATGTCAAATGGACGTTTACTAGTAAAAGTCTTTAACATCTTTTGTCAAGTGAATTTTTTCTGGTAAAACTGTAGGATATCTCGTTTATATATTCTCGTTGAGAAATTGCTGTCGATAAATATCACAAGATAATCCTGTTCCTTGTATTCATTTACTTTGCCTAATCATTGGCCAAAAGTTCATACAATGTCAAAAACTATTATTTTAAAAATATACCTTCATGTTAAATGATCATGCATTTTTGAATATCCACCTTTAAGTATTTCTCTCTCTCTCTCTCTCTCTCTCTCTACAAAACATACGGCTGAAGATAAATTGGTCTTCCAATGCTAAATTCTATTAGAGTTAACAGCAAAACATATGGCAAGGGCTTAAGTGTAATATATTTTTGAAACTTGGGGGTCAATCGTGCGTTTTGATAGTTCAGCAAGTGAAGTGTAATCGGGGTGATACTTTAGGGTGGAAAAATATAATTTCTCCTAAATATAAAATAAAGAGAATTGAATATATGTGATCTGCTTCTGTGTATATGTATGTGTGTGCGTGAGAGAGAGAGCGAAGCTTAATGGCTCTGCTATTGATGATGGGGAGAGAGGGAAAACATATGTTGACAAAGATGGCCTTGATGTTGTCAATGATGATGGTATTGGTGGCCATGTATGTAGAATCCTCTGCTTGTTTCACTTTCATCTGAGGCAGATCAAGGGGTGTCAGTGTTGGAGCTATTTAGATGGTAGAAGAAAAATAGATTTGGACCTGGAATTTTAACCATGTTAATGCCACCAATACAATGGATCTAAGATTTATTTATTTCTTTGTGTTTAGAGAGAGAGAGAGAGAGAGAGAGAGAGAGAGAGAGGTGGAGTCTTTAGCTTTACTTGTTGCCTTTGTCTTCCAATTATTTTTGTATTTGTTCTTCTCTTTGAATTCTTCTCAAGCACTAGCAAACATAGAAGACTAAAATTGTTAATATCGAAACAAAACCATCAAAAGAAAAGGATCTAGAGTTTTTTTTTTTAATCCGCTTCTCTCTCTGTCTCTCTCTAATTTCAGGAATAGCTAGATGAGTCTGAATTTTTATTATTATTTTACTTATCCTTTATTTTTCCCTTCTTTATCAGTAAAATTTAGAAGAAAAAGAAGGAAAATATAATGTACAGGGTGTTGAAATATAGATAAGGAAGTGTCTTCATTTTCTTTATTCATTCAGCCAGGTGCTTGTCACATGTATTTTTTCCATTACTTTGGATTGGAAAATTATTATTTTCTAATTCACTAAAAAGTTCAGGGAGATTTAGTGACACCTTCGAAAAATCAAGTTGGAAAACTGTAAGTAGGTTATACTAATAAGAAAAAAATGGTTATACCACGGAGTAAATTCTCAATGATCTCTTTTTTTTTTTTTTTTCTTTTTTTTTTTTTAAGTAATTCTCAGTGATCTTTTTCTTCCCCTAATTTTAATCAATTTTTATTTGTACTATTTCCTATTTTCTTGCAGAAATTCACAATGCCTCAACAGATTTGGTTGATCTTCTGGTCCAGAAAAGTTTGTATGATATGGCATTTACAGTTCTTTTAAGGTTCTACAAGGGTTCAAGATTGAAAAGGTGCGTTTTGTGCTTATGTTGCAGCATAATTTCATTACAATTACTAATTCCTTCTGCATGCCTGTAAATGTGACTTGGGTCCTTTCTTGCCCAGGGAACTGGAAAGAATTTTCTGTGCTATGTCACTGAAATGCTGTCCAAATAAAGTAGATTCTTCATGTGTTCGGTAAAAACAGATTTGCCTTGTTATCCATCAGGTTTATTTGCTATTGAATTACACATCTGCAATGTTGTAACATTGGGCGAGTTATGACTTTCAGGGATGATCTCAGGACACATGGTCTTTTGTTGACATCATCAAAGAATGAAATGGCTGTTCAACAATTTAAGCGGAATACTCAATGGGAAACTCTTGAGCTTTATCTTGCAAGTATCTTCTGCATTCTATAATAGTTTAATTTGCCTTTTGAGGTTCACCTAAACCTTCAAAGATTTCTCTTTTATTTGTAATAAATTTTAAAAAAGCTCTAGATTTCGTATACCTGTCAATCTTTTGCATGTAGAGTTATACTATATTTATGTGTTTTGTTTGCTATTGACTTGTTATCGTTTGTTTGCTATTGCTGGTTGGCTTAACCTAGGAACCAGACAATCTGATAATCTGATGCCAACAAAAGCAGGGAAGTTCTGTGTTCTGAACATGTCCTTTTTCCCTTGCCTTTCTTTTTGATTTCTCTTTTTATTTGCAATCTTACTCTAAACAGTACAAGTTCCAGTGGTGTTTAAGTTGTTCCAGAGGTTAATTCTCTAAGTTGTTCTGGATATTATTAAAATGTTTACAGTGTTTGTCATCATTTACTTGACGTTCTTACATTTTGAATTCATAAAATGGGTCTTTGAAGTAACCCTGATTTTAGTTAGTCATGCTGTCATGGGTTGATGGGTAACATTTTCGAATAAGATATTTGAAGCCCCTTACATATGCCTAGCACTGTCTTCATGAGCCAGCAATTTCAACTTGCCAACCTTGTAAGAGAATTTTTTTGGAACTTAAAATTAAAATGATATATTAGTTGCCTATTTGATAATCACAAAAAAAAAAAAAAAAAAAAAAAAAAACAGTCAATAGGAGGTTTTGAGTTTACATTGGTTGATTCAAAAATTTGATCCAACCTGTTTATAATCAACACACCCCCCCACCCCCCAAAAAAAAGAAAAGAAAAGAAAAAAAATATAAAAAAAATCTTGCACATTGGGTTTGTAACAACCAAAAGAAAAGGACTAGCCAAAAAGGACTAATCTAGTTACAATCTATGAAGTACGGGTGCGTTTTGGGACTTGGGTGCGGGTGCGGGTGCGGGTGTGGGACTCGGCAATTTTTGAAAAAGTAGGCTGAGGGTGCAGCGGGACTTAGCAATTAAAAAATTATTAAAAATATTTTTATTTATATTTTCTATATATTTTTACTATTAAAATATTCTTAAAAAACACATTACTATGCCTTGATTCACAAAACAAAGAAAGAAGAAGGCAAGAAACACATTACTATGCCTCTGAGGTGAGAATTTCGACTTTTCCAGCCAGATTCAATGCCAATTTTTGCCTGTTTCAGCCATTTCCGGCTTGTTTCAACCGTATCGGTTGCCGGTCGATACGATCCAATATGGCCGATACAACCCGATTCTGGCCGGTTCGACGCAAATCGAAGCCGATTTGGCATGGATCGAGCCACTACAGCGCGAATCAAGCCGAGTTGGTGCGAATCTAAAAAAAAAAAAAAAACTCAGATGCGGCACCGACGCGCAGGCAACCGCATCGGATGCCGCATCCCGCGTGGGGCCGCGTTGGACACAAGTGCGGCACCCTCCTAGCCGCATTCATGCTTTCTAGGTTACGATTGAGGTTCCTTATAGTTGTTAATAAAAGTCTGATCAACCTAGTATATAACCTTTGTAACTTATCCAAAAAAAAAACCTAGTATATAACCTTTGTAGGACTCATCACACCCACACAACACACACTTAATCAATATCCAATCAAATTTGGAGCATCACAATCTCACCCACCGAAATCCTTGACTTCCTCGTCAAGGCCCACTTTGTGGGGGTAGTGTCTCAAAGCCCACAATTGTGTTATAGGAAATTTGTTAGTGTAATCTTTTATTTTGTTTTCTTTTTGGAGATTGAAAACCTGTTAACTTTTAGGAAATTTTTGGTAGTATTATTTGGACTTTAGGTTTGATTCAATATTTGAAGACATGCTGAGAGCCTAAGTCCGAGACTTCAAAGGTAGCTAGATTGAT
Organism: Quercus wislizeni; assembly: GCA_023055345.1. Taxonomy (NCBI): domain Eukaryota; kingdom Viridiplantae; phylum Streptophyta; class Magnoliopsida; order Fagales; family Fagaceae; genus Quercus; species Quercus wislizeni. Next base: position 430,416 of record JALGQJ010000014.1, on the reverse strand, counting down.
CGTTCGACCTTGGTGAAATTTGCATTTAACAATAGCTATTAAGCCAGTGTTGGGATGACACTTTATGAGGCTTTATGTGGAAGGTGTAGATCTCTGATATGTTAGGATGAGGTTGGTGGGTGGAAAATTTTAGTGTCTTATGATAAGTCATGTATTTAAATCCTTGGTATGGGTTTGGTTCGTGACAGGGTGGGCAGAAAAGGTGAGGTTTGCAGTGGGTGGTGTCAACCTGCACCTATTGATTTAAGCAAGTTGGTGGGTCCAGGTTGGTAATTTCCTCCACTAGGACTTCATGAATCTTGATTTTAGCTCCTGGCTCCTGAGGATCAGGTAATTGTATGTCCTGCAAATATTTCTATTTGGGTGTGGGTAGGTCATCAAATTGTGATTCCAGAGCTTAAATGATAGCTTTGTTTAAAGATCTCAATTTAAAATAAATAAATAAATGACAAATGGGTTTTCACTTAATGAGTTTATCTATGTTCATGGTCAGAAACTTGTTAAGAGTTTTTCTGCTCAAAGTCTGAATGAATTTGAAAGAGTGCCTTTACCGCAGCTTCTGTCCTTTCTCGGGGTCAAGTTTTGTCATAACTGTTAGACTGATACTTACCATACTTAGTGAAGGACAAAGAAGTGCCTTAACTGAGTGCATAAATTGCATTATAGTTTCCATCATAGAAAATAATGATGGTTTGTTGGGCCTCGTTGCAGAATCATTAGAAACAGCCTGCTAGAAGCATTTTGTAGAAACAGCCTCCCTCTTCTTGTATAAGAAAAATAGTTTGCTACTAAAGTTTGCTATTGTTTCTCATGGATAGTCTTATATGAGATGTGATTCAGATATTGGAATGATTTTTAAGTTCCCAGTTTACCAATGTACGAATATTTTTATTTGGGTTTTAACCTAAGCTACCTAATAATGTATATGTCTTATTATCTAATTCGTTATCAAGCAATAAAATACACGTTAATAATATAACAAATCAAGTGGTCAGAGAGTAAAACTTAATATTTATTGTGTGTATATTTGCTAAATCCTCATCCTTAAATTTAGTCTACTGATTTAATTTAGGGTTTAATTTGTAATAGCCATAAACCTATGCGATGCATGGGTTTCTCTTGTTTGAACGGTCTTCATTCCACCCTTTTTTTCGTCTGGGTGTTGAATATTGATAGATTAGATGAACTTGCTTAATGGGCATTTTACTTTTAACTTTTGCTTACCCTGAGGTGGTTTTTGTGGGGTGGGGGAAATAGAATACGTTCCACAACAAACAAATGCACTCTAATAATTTTTTTCAAGTGGGTTTATTGACTTTATAAGGTAATAAATTCATTCAAATTTGTATTTGAAATACTTATGTGGATGCTACCATTTTTTGAACATTGCACCTAGAATGAAGATGTTCTGGCTTTTAATCAGTTATCTGGAGATTGGAATTTAAAAACTAATGTAATACGTATAAGAATAAATACATTTGGCAATCTTTAGAGGGTGTTTGGTCATTGATTTCAAAACATATTATTTAGTGTTTAAACACTAAACACTATTGTTCAAAAATAAAGAAAATATGTTTGGTAGACCATTCCAGAACAGGGGTGTTTGAAAAATATTGTTCAAAACATATGTTTAAAACAATGGTTTTTGAAATCACCTTTAAGCTGATTTTAAACAACAAAAACTAGTGCTGAGTGGCACTTTCGTAATTAGATTGAACAGTATTATGGGTCCACCGGTCAGCTTTTTGAAAGAATGGGTCCACCAGTCAACAAAAACTACTCTCTCACCCACACAGACAGGCGGGACAGCAACCCAGTAGCATTTAAAAAATATTTTATATTTCTTTTGTACTTTGCTGATTTAAAAAATATTTATTTTGTACTTTGTTCAGCTTTTTTTTACCATCTAACACACACATATCAAACACATATTTTATATTTTTGAACACTGAAACATGTAATTTAAACCATGATAACAACACATTTTTTTGTTTTATAAACACTAAAAACATGTATTTCAATAACACTTTTTAAACTACAATTTTCACATCTTTTTAAACAACAATTTTTGAACACTATAACCAAACGGGCCCTATATGCTTGAATTGTCTCTATAATCTATTTCCACCCAGCATTTGGAAGTGAAACCTAGAATGAAAAGATTAATGCTTGTGATCAACAACCTACTTGAAACGGATTTGTCATTATAGCATAAGAAGTAAATGTGAAATTTCCCTCAATATTTTTATAGGACAAAGTAAAAACTTCTCTTAGCCTCCGTTCGGATAGATTATAAATGAAAACTATTTTGCTATTCAATTTATTTTTGTTATTATTCATGGACTCCACTACACTTTTTAGTACTATTCATGGATCCTACTATACTATTTCAACTAAATTTTACTTTTATCTACAGTACTTTCAGTAAAAAAAATTTAGTTTTAGCAAAATAAGTGGTTCCCAAACAAACCCTTAATATATTTTTTATTGAATGTGAATTTTCATAAATCTATTATTGGATTATATATTATTTTTTTTTCCTTATATCATTCGTACTTGTTAAATTTACAGTAGATCAGAAATCAATAACTATCTCATCAATAAAATATTTAAATTTCAAATTTTTGTAGTCTAAATTATATATTAAAAATAAGTTTATAGATCGAATAGTAAATAACATTCAATTGGCATGAAATGTGACACATGTTACGAACATAAAGAACATGCAATTTAACAATTATTTCAAAATCTATAGTCATGTTAATTTTTTTAGTAGGAGTTTGTAGCCTGACTTTGTCCTTATTTATATATTTATTATTGAGAAATATGGATTTGAAAACAATTCATTGAGATATGAAATAAGAAACTTGTAGATTATTCATATCAGCTCATGTAAAAAACTCATGTCTATTTGTTAGGAATGCTATAAGCATATGGATAATAACTGTTGTATTGAGATTTAGTTAGTTATGTAGTTAGTTAGTTAGGTACAATTCCAAGCATGTTAATCACATTTAGCACATGTTGGAATTATAGGGGAATAGATGGGGATTGTAGGGAATTTGACTTAATTCAAGGTAGTCACCCTCTATGGAGAAAGAGAGAGATTAAGAGAGAGAGATGCACTAATGCACTAAGAAATTGGTTTATTCTTCATTGATATCTCATATTGGATTACAATCATGTATTTATAGGAAACTAGCTCTAATCTCACTGGCCCACATGGCCTTATCCTATTGGTTCTATTATTCCCCATGTGCATTAACAATTCCAACATGTGCTAAATGTGATTAACATGCTTGGAATTGTACATAACTAACTAACTACATAACTAACTAAATCTCAATACAACAATTATTATCCATATGCTTATAGCATTCTTAACATTTCACTCCCCTTGAAATCACCTTGCCCACAAGGTGTTGCTTGAAATGACACCTTCATGAGGGGAAACCGGCCACTAATCCAATATGCCAAGGCATCTCGACCATCAAAAACATCAAATATTTCCAAGCATTTGACCACAGCCCAAAATAGAGTAGCATAATCTGAAAAACCAGCAAACTTAATACCGGCACTCATTGAAAATCCACATTGTGCTTCAGTGTTGTCCTCCGCATCAAACAATGAGTTGTAGCAACAGGCAATGTGAACAGGAGCGTTAACTTCTTTGCATTTCCATTGCAAAGCACATGTAGATGCATAGTAATCATATTGCCACGTTGACCCTGTAAAAGTTGCATTGCGTTGCCACCTTTGCTTTGCTTGTGTTGATAATATTGTGAATAATTTTGTTTCTAAAGGCAATTCTTGATGCCCTTCCACATGCTCCAACCTAAGGAAACCAAGACTTCCATCATTAGCAAGATACATCTCATTATATGGAAAAGCAATGCCAGCATTGGAACCTTGGCACTTCCCACTATTGCCACCAAGAACATGAATGTGACCAAGATGATCCTTCAAAACTACTTCTTTGATGGAACCCATCTGCCTTAAGACATGTTCATCCATGTGCTCAACTTCAAGACCAATAAACCGTGAACCAAGTGACACATCTTCAATTGACTCTTCACGTGTTGATGGTGAAATTGACCTCTTATTTCTTTCCTCACGTTCTCTACTCCTTGACCGTCTCATTTTCCTTGATTCTTCATAACGTGATTTTGATGACTCCTTCCTCAGTAATTCCTTTAAATCAAGAAACTCTTCAAGATCAGCCACCTCTTCACTGTCATTTGCATCTTCACTGACAAGGACAGTTTTTGTTGATTCAACAACCTGAAACTTTTCACTTGTTCCTTCAAGAAGTTGAAACTCTTCTTCGGACATGTTTTCAAGATCCTCTTGCACTCTTGAAAGTTCTTCCTTCATGGCCATGTTAGATTCAACCAAGGCCTTCATCTTCTTTGAAATACCCTCGGCTTCTTCTAAGGCTTTGTTCAACATTCCTTGTATTTTTTTCAAAAGTTTTCTTTGATCACAATTGCTTGTCTTTGGATCAACGGCTCTGATACCACTTGTTAGGAACCCAATGGTTCCTAATGGAGATTGATGGGAATTATAGGGAAATAGATGGGGATTGTAGGGAATTTGACTTAATTCGAGGTAGTCACCCTCCATAGAGAAAGAGAGAGATTAAGAGAGAGAGATGCACTAATGCACTAAGAAATTGGTTTATTCTTCATTGATATCTCATGTTCGATTACAATCATGTATTTATAGGAGACTAGCTCTAATCTCATTGGCCCACATAGCCTCATCCTATTGGTTCTATTATTCCCCATGTGCACTAATAATTCCAACATGTGCTAAATGTGATTAACATGCTTGGAATTGTAACTAGCATGTGCATTAATAATTCCAACATGTGCTAAATGTGATTAACATACTTAGAATTGTAACTAACTAACTAACTAACTAACTAAATCTCAATGCAATAATTATTATCCATATGCTTATAGCATTCCTAACATTTCCCTCCCCTTGAAAACACCTTGCCCACAAGGTGTTGTTGTGAAATAGCATCTTCATCAAAGGAGATCTTCCAATGGACCAATACCGTAATGACAGTTTGATCACCATTTTCATGCAGTTCTCTTTGACAAATGGTCCCATACACATGAAGGTTTCTTCTTCGTAGATCTTCAAACTTTGCTCGAATTCTTAAGCCTTCAATGGTTCTTCAATCTTCAAGGTCTCATTGGTTCTTTGAACCTTGAAATGTTCTTGTATCCTCAATACCTCATTTGATTCTAGAACCATTAAAATTGTTAGCACTTGTATCTTGGATTCTTGAATCACTGACACTTGGATTGCCAATTCTTGAATCATAGACTCTTGAATGGAAGCCTCCATTGGTAAATCAAGAATTGGGTTTTGGAAGATCATCATCATCATCTTCTTTGTTGGTTCTTTTGACTGAACTTCAAGGGCAACGTGTACATGTATATCATCATCCACTTTGACACAAAGATCAACGTCCCGGCTTACAACAATATCAGTGGATTCTTGGAACTTGATTTGTTCTTCGAGTTCTATTGAATCAAGAGATTGTAACTCTTCTTCGGACATGTTCTCAAGATCCTCTTGCAATCTTGAAAGCTTTTCATTCATGGCCTTGTTAGATTTAGCCAAAGCCTTGAATTTCTTTGAAATAGCCTCATGAGATTCTGTCAAGGCCTTAACCTTCTCTAAAACTTCATTCACCATTTTCAAGATTTCTTGTCGATCATATTCACTTGTCTCAAGATCGATGGCTCTAATACCACGTGTTAGGAACCCGGTAGTTCCTAATGGGGATTGATGGGAATTATAGGGAAATTAATGGGGATTGTAAGGAAATTAACTTAATTCGAGATAGTCACCCTCCATAGAGAATTAGAGAGATTAAAAGAGAGAGAGAGAGAGAGAGAGAGAGAGAGAGAGATGCACTAATGCACTAGGAAATTGGTTTATTCTTCATTGATATCTCATGTTCGATTACAATCATGTATTTATAGAAGACTAGCTCTAATCTCATTGGCCTACATAGCCTCATCCTATTGGTTCTATTATTCCCCATGTGCACTAATAATTCCAACATGTGCTAAATGTGATTAACATGCTTGGAATTGTAACTAGCACGTGCATTAATAATTCCAGCATGTGCTAAATGTAATTAACATACTTAGAATTGTAACTAACTAACTAACTAACTAAATCTCAATGCAACAATTATTATCCATATGCTTATAGCATTCCTAACACTATTTTAGCATAAGATTTTTTTTTTTTTTTGAGTAACAACTTTTCAAAAACCTCCCCATTAGATTATTTATTTAAAACTCTATTTCATTAAATATCAAATTTTCTTTATTTTTTTAATTGTTTCTCTCTCTACACATTCCATAACTATCATCCACTTTTTTCATTTATCCTTGAGAAACACAAAGAAAGAAAAAAAATTTAAAATGCATAACAACAGTGCTTATGTATATTTGCACAAATATTGTAGCAAAAATGCATTTTGCACAATAATTGCATAAGTTGATGTAGGCATTTTTTGAGATTAATTGGGCAAAATTTGGCATGTATGCTATTTATTTTATAATGTCTAATTCGAATGCTATTTCATGTAAGGCCTTTCCTTATGTTTCAGCCATAACTAAGGCTTCAAATGTCTTCTTTGGCAAATGAAAGTAAGGAGAAAAATTTACAAATCACCTCTTACATTTAGGGTTGGTTTGGATATTACTTATTTTGCTGAAACTGAAAACTTATTGCTGAAAGTACTGTAGATAAAGGTAAAAATTAGCTGAAATAATACAATGGGACCCATGAATAGTACCAAAAAGTGCAGTGGGACCCATACATAGTACCAAAAATAATCTGAATAGTGAAATAATTTTCATTTTTCATTGATATCCAAACGGAGGCTTAGTCACCCACTAGTAGTGTTTGAGGACTGAGGAGAGAGAGTCGAGAGGCTGAGAGAGGGGTAGGGCTGGGGTTTTTTTTTTTTTTAATGGGAAGGGCTGGGTTGAATTTGGGTTTATTGTTTTTGGGTTAAATGGACCTCAATAGGTTTTTAGTTAAAGCCCAATAATTACTAGGTCTAATTAGGTTGATGTCCATTTAACTTGAATAATAATCGAGTGAGTTTGAGTTCAATTAGAGTGGGTGGGTTTGGGTAGGCAAATGGATTTGGGCTTATTTTGCCACCCCTACCCACTACATATGGTGCTTGGACCTTTTTCCATATAAACTCTTGGACAAAACTTAGGTATAATACCTTAGATGTTGTTCCTTAGGACTTGAAAAAAAATCCTGAATTTTTTTTTTTTTTTTTTATATTTCCTCTGTATTAGGAACACCCTCAAATTATATATATATAAAAAAACTAAAACTAAAGTCTAAAAAAAAAAATATTAATAATAATAATATTGTAACAGAGCCCACGGCAAGCCCAATGTAGCAAACCCACAAATTCTCCACAAAAAAAAAACACAGAGCAACGCCTCAGTCCCTAAAGTCTAAATCTGAAATCACTAAAGGCTTTATCAAAAAAAAAAAAAAAAAAAAAATCACTAAAATCCAATCCAAACTTAAAGATAGAGCAACAGGTTCTTTTCAACGCCATCGTTGCTTGAGATCGCCAAATCGGATCGCTCACTCCGAGCAACAGACGAAGATCGGAATCATCGGATCGCTCGCTCGTCCCTCCACGTCGTCATCTTCAACGCCCCTACGGATAGGACTTTTTGTAAGGAAGAGAGAGTGACTGTCTATTAGGGGTGTGCAGAAAACCCACTGACCCGCCAAACCTGACCGCCGGGTTGGGTTGGTTTTTAGGACTTGGTGGGTTGGGTTGGGTTACAAAAAATTTTTTACAGCGGGTCGGGTTGGGTTTGGATCATAAAATTACAAACCCACCAAACCCGACCCAACCCACCCATATTTAATATATATTTAAAATATATTATATATTTAATATATTTTTTTTAAACCAGCTGTATTTAAATATATATTATATATTTAATAATTTATTTTAAAAACCAGCTGTAGATCAACACTTCCTCAATTCCTCCTACTAATACTAATTTAATATATATATACTATATAATTAATAAAAATTTTAAAATAACCAACTTTTTCTATCCTATATAAAAGCTAATTAGTTCACACAAACTTTAGTAAATTACTATTGTTGTTTAGTCATTAGTGTTGTTTGCCTTTAAGGAGTTATATTGATACTAATCTTTGGTTTTTTTTAATATATTAATATTTATATATTTTTTTTCTACTCAATTTAATAATAATAAAAAAAAAATTTGTCAATCCCATGGATTCAACTCGACCCAACCCGACCCATGCACACCCCTACTGTCTATTGTTTGATTAATTGATTACCAAACCCAATAGATGTGATCTGCAATGTCTATTTCTATTCAGAGTATAGTCAATTGTAAGTTTCAAATAGAGAAAAATGTGTGTACGTCTGTTTGGGTTTATTTTTGTCTTAATGGTGGTATTTGTAATAAATTGAGTGGTTTTTTTTTTCATAGGATAATAAATTGAGATGCTGAGAGTTTTGGTTGTGTGATGTTGTTGGGTTTTGGAGTAGATATTTACATTTGTGGGCTTTCTTTTTAATTCTAAAAGACTTAAGTTTTTACTCTTTGGTCAAGGGTAGTTTGGGGAAGGTGTATAACATTCATGATTCAACTCTGTCAGTTAAGAGATTTCTAACACCAAGCTGGAAGAAAGAGAATGGTGTCAATAAATTCTAATACTATAAGAGATTTCATTTTTTAATTTGTATTTTCAATGGCGGGTGAAGTTGTGCTGTGCCTTTGTGTTAGAACCCATTTCCCTCTCCCTTGTGTGTGTTTGTTCTCAAAAAAAAAAAAAAAAAAAAAAAAAACTACGTGTGTTTGTATCTTAACATGTCTTTTGCAAAAATATTAAAAAAAAAAAAATACACAGTGGGTGCTATAATTGTAAACAAATCCCAGATATTTTGGCATTTGACTCTCAACTTTAGAATTACATTTTTGATATGCACAGCAATGACTTCTTTTTAGAGCTTCAAGGAGTTAGTGAACTTGCTAAAAATTTAGTGAGCACAAAGAAGCATGAGACTTATCCATTAGTCTATTTGCTTGTAAAGTTAGCTTTGACCCTTCATGTTGCTACTGCAACAGTAGAAAGAAGTTTTTCAGCAATGAAATATATAAAGAATGAACTGCGCAATCGAATAGGAGATCAGTGGATGAATGATTGCTTGGTTATATATATTGAAAAAGATGTAGCTTATAGCATTGATAATGAGACTATCATGCAACAATTTCAAGATATGAAAACTCATAGAAGACAATTGTAAATTTTATGTATTTGCGTGTTTTTTTATTGTTGTTGTTGTCAATATATAAATTTTTTTTGTTATTAGATTGTGTAATTTATGCTTGTTGAGGAACACCCTAAAAAAATTTCCTGGAATCGCCACTGCCTTAGGTTCTCCTCTTAAGATTTAGTCATGTGGCTACTTAACTTAAAAATACACTTCCATCTCTTGAGAAAAAATCCACATAGTAGAATCTTAAAAATGGAACCTAAGGAACAACACCTAAGTACTATACCTAAGTCTTGTTCTAAACTCTTTTATCTTATAGCTTTTTGATAAATTCAATGTTGAATTGCATTGTTTCCTCATCTCTTTTATATTTGCAAAACATGAAAAATGATTAATAACAATCTCATCTCATCTCAAAATTTAAAATTATATAAAAAATATAACTTTACAAATAAATAATAAAAATAAATTGCTATTAGAAGGAAATTTGGTTTGTATGTTAAAAATTAATATATATATATATATATATAGGAGAGAGAGAGAGAGAGAGAGAGAGAGAGAGAGAGAGAGATGAAAAATTATTAGTATTAATTTAATGAAAAAAAATGTTAACATTTGGGGGTAATATGAAAGTGGATTTATTTATTATGTAAGGGTATATTGGAAAAGAAAAGTGATAGTATTTGTGTTTCTATTTTCTATTTTGATATATCGGGTTTGTTTGTTTGTTTGTTTAATATGGGGTGTGGTACTTCTGTAAGATAGTTGTCATGTCAGTTTGTACGTTGTTTTAGTCTTATATAATAAAATCCTTTCCTCTTTATGCAAAAAAAGAGGAAAGGATTTGAACTCACTCACTTACTTGCTTGGCAAGCCTTCTGTGGCTCTCTCTCTCTCTCTCTCTCTCTCTCTCTCTCTCTCTCTCTCTCTCTCTCTCTCGTGCTTTGTAAAGTTCTCTCCTGCTTATCTCAATTATCAAACGCTTCCTCTCTCGCCGCCTCCCACGGGTAACCAACTCTCTCTCTCTCTCTCTCTCTCTCTCTCTCTCTCTCTCTCTCATAGATACCACATAGTGACTCTTGTTATTATTTTTGGGATTCATTGATGGGTAAATCCTGATACACTTTACTACTTCTTGATGATTTGTAATAGTAGTATTAGTGTCAGTAGGCCGCTATTGAATTTATATTATTTTTTATCCAGATAGTTCATTTTCACATACAACAGTTGCTCATCTAAACTCTTGTAGAAATTGCTCTAGTTTGCCATCACTTGGACAACTCCCCTCTCTTCAAGATTTCTTCGTTTTTGGGTTTGATGAAGTTATTACCGTGGATGCTGACTTTTATGGTAGTGGTTCTTCTACTATTACGCCATTTCAATCACTGAAAAAATTGAGATTTGAGGAAATGTCGAAATGGGAGAAATGGTTTCCTTATCATGGAAAAGGCAAAGATGGAGGAACTTTTCCAAGTCTCCAAGAGCTTTGTCTTGAAGAATGTCCAAAACTAAGTGGAAGCTTGCCCAAGCACCTTCCTTCTTTAAACATATTTGATATTAATGGATGTGAACAACTTGAAACTTCTCTCCCAACTGCTGCTCCTATTTGTGAATTAGGATTAAGGTATTGTAATGATGCGTTCTCTCTCTCTCTCTCTCTCTTGCTTCTGATTTTGGAAAGGGAGCAAAGTTATAAGAGCAAGCTAAAAAGCATGGTTAGATGGCCCTAAGGGTTAAATGAGCAAAGATAAGAAGAAAAAGCAACATTATACAAGATAAACTGCCAAAAAGAAAAGGAAAATAGGACTACCGTCAAAACTACACTAATGTATATCTTTCATTGAGTTTGGTGTTTCCTTTCTTTTTCTTCAATTATTTACTAATTCCAGTGAAGTCATTGCTTAAGTCCAAATGTTTTGACTTTTTAGTCTCAGCTTGTTAGTCTATCTATGCTTCAGGGTATTAGCCATACTCGCTATTGGAAACCTTCTTTGAGTTGCAGAAATGTTGTTTTTGGATCAAAATATGTTTTTTTCTATTTGTTTGATGAATACATGTGCTACATTTCATCTCAAAATTCTGTTTCCTTAGGTGTTTTTTTTTTTTTTTTTTTTTCTAGTAGTTTACAGACTTTGTTCAGTGCTGAGATTTTTGTTCCTATGCCACTTATTGTCTTTACAAACAGTTCTATTCTACGCATCAATTCAGCATCAGATAAGGATTGGGTAAAGTATTTTGAATTTCAATTATTGTTCATATTCCATCCTTATTGTCTTTACAGACTCTTCTTGCTTAGCATCATTCTTGGCAGATTATTCTGAACCTCAGATTATTGTTCCCATGTCAATTTGCCTTTATGGATTCTTGGACACATGTTGGGAGAGTATTCTGAACCTCTATTTTCCCTGATCTGACTCACCTTTTTGGACACATGTTGCCATGTGGTTTATTCCTTCCTTGTTAGTGCTATTTTCTTGAATTTTTTTTCAATCAGATTGATTGGTTCTCATGGGTAGATTGGATATTAAATCTCATTCTTGCATTGATATGAACCTACTAATCTGTTGCTTGATTGTATAGAATCATTGGCATCAGCAATAAAATGCAATTTCTTTTCAATATGCAAATTCATTAATTTCATTTTGGACCAAGTTTTCCTCCAAATTGTTTTGGAGGAATCTCCTTGAACCCATTACATGGCGACTCATAAAACCATTCATGTGTATTATTTAAATAAGTTATATGACTCATTAAATAGGTCATCTAACTAAAAGTACACATGAATAGTTTTTTCAATTTATCAATTATCATATAATGGGTTGGGGGAATTTCCTCCAAACTAGTTCAATTACTTTTTCCTTTCATTCTTTACCTCAAATAAGTTACTTAAATTGCTGGTAAATTTGTTCTTTCAAGTTCATATACTTCTGCTGGGTGCATACTGAAACATGTAGATATTAACAACCTTTTACCCTTCTGCAGAGGCCAGTAGACATAATCGATTGGAAAAGACCATTTGCAGTTTGGTTTCCATACACAACAATTGAGCACCTATGGTGCCAACTTGAGCTCAAAAAGTTATTGCATGAAGCTTTGCTGAGGCACCTTCAGCTGGTGATGCACACCAAGGAGCTGGACATGCTGATCATACAAGTGGAAATGGAGCTGAATTTGCACAAGACCTTTTGTCATTTTCTAGTGGCCCAATTACAAGACTTAGAGCCAAACGTTTCAAGGAAGCACTAAATGGGCTTGTCCAAGAGATTTGGGCAGATTCTAGAAAGACCAAAATGGGCTCAAATAATAATCAAGGCCTAGTCCATGTCATCAAAGCAATTGAAGAGGCTAATGCATGCAAATTCACAACCAGCATGGTCTGACCATAAAAGGGTGTGAATTTGTTAAGTTCCAAGGATATTAAATGTGAATTTGTTAAGTTCCAAGGATATTAAATGGGAAGATGTCTTGGTATTGGCTAGGCATGTTAATTCTAGTCATTTAGCCATTTTTGAAGTCCTAGAAAACTAAAAAACGTGGGAACTTGATTATATTAATCTTTGGTGTTGTTTTTGAAGTTTTAATTATGATTTTTACCTATTCTTGGAGGGTTGTTCCAAGTATATATCTGGTAGTACGAATTTTGAAAAGCATAGTTTGGTATTCAGAAATTATTCTCCTTGTGAGTCTTGTGATCCTCTTGGTTCTTAAAAGAACTCTTGAACTTATCAAGTTAAGCTTGTGGCGTTCAAACAACCAAACTTATCACCTTTGATTCTTAAGAGATTCTTAGGAATTCTTGGTGTGGCGTTTCAATTCTATCGTAGTCTTGGTTTTCATCTGGTTAGGTGACGGGTCAAGGTTCAACAAATCTTGTCTACACGATCTTGGGGTTCCAAACCATCATTGTTATCGGGTTTCATCACAATTGTTGGTGAAGTTCATATCATTTTGGTATCAGAGCTTTGGTTCTAAGATAAGTTTGACTATCTTTTATTTTCGTTCTATTTCCTGTTTCTTGCTCCAAAAAAAAAAAAAAAAAAAAAAAAAAAAAAAAAAAAAAAAGAAAAGAAAAGAAAAGAAGATTTCTCAGTACACGAAGAGGAAAATTTCTCAATCATATCATTTTTCAGTACATAATTTCCAGTAAGAAAATTTCTTCATTTCAATCTTGTTTCTCACCTTATTCAAGTTCTTGACCTTGTTGATGAGTTTTGGTTGTTTCTCATTTTGAATTGCTGCTAGTTTATTTTGAATTAGTTTCTTGAAGTTCGATTAAGAACTAAAGAAGACACAAAAGAGTGGAAAAAGGCGAGAGTGTGTGAGAGCATAAGAGGGTAAAAGCCGTTTAGAGTGAAAACACGAGTGTGAGTGTATCAATTCTTGAGTGAAACACGTAAGGGAGGGCTTGTGAGGATTCTAACTTTGTTTTGCAGATTTTAAGTATGTCCAATAATCAAGAAGAAGACAGAACCGAAGGACTTCAACCACCAACGGATCAGACCCTCCAAATGCAAGCAATGCTAGGGGAGATGAGGCGTATGTTGAGGGCTGAATTAGAACCTATTCATGAGAGGTTGGATAGGGTAGAAGCGGGAACTCCTAGGGGCCAGCAACATGAAAACCCCAATAGGCAGCAAGGTGGGCGTGTTCTATGGCGGAATGTTGAGGAAGAAGCGGAGTCGGAGGAGGTTGATGGGCCATATGTGAACCAGGGCAGGTTTGGGCGTGGGTATGGGAATAGAGAAGCAAGGATGGGTAGGCCTAGGAGGGATAATGATTTAGGAAACATAAAGATTAAAATCCCATCTTTTCAAGGCAAAAATGATCCTGAAGTTTATTTGGAGTGGGAAACTAAAATGGAGATGGTGTTTGATTGTCACAACTATTCGGAGATAAAGAAGGTTAAATTGGCTGCAATTGAATTTACTGATTATGCCATTGTTTGGTGGGATCAATTATTGATTAATAGGAGGAGGAATAGAGAACCACCCGTGGATACTTGGGAGGAGATGAAAATGCTTATGAGGAGGCGTTTTGTACCCAATCACTATTATAGGGGATTGTATCAAAAGTTGCAGAGGTTAACTCAAGGTTCCAAGAGTGTGGATGAGTATTACAAGGAGATGGAGGTAGCTATGATCCGGGCTAATGTAGAAGAGGACCGGGAAGCCACCATGGCTAGGTTCTTGCACGGTTTAAATCGTGAGATTGCGGATATAGTTGAGATGCAGCACTATGTTGAATTGACGGATATGGTGCATCAAGCCATAAAGGTGGAAGAACAATTCAAACGAAAGGGATTGGCTAGGAGGGGACAACCTATGGCTACCACTAGTCCATGGAAGACAGCTCCAAAAAGGGATGAGCAGCTACAAAATAAGCCAAAATTTGAACCATCTAAGAGTGCCAACTCAAAGACCACTTTAGGTAACACCGAGGCTTCGAGTTCTAAAACACGTGATATTAAGTGTTTTAAATGTCAAGGGCGGGGACACATAGCTAGCCAGTGTGTAAACAAAAGGGTGATGGTGATAAATGCTCAAGGAGAGCTTGAGTCGGAGAATGAGGAAGAAGTAGATGATGATGACATGCCATCTTTGGAGGATGCCGATGATGAGCAAAATGCTGTGGCTGGAGATTTATTGGTAGCAAGGCGAGTTCTCAATGTGCAGGTTAAGGAGGAAGAAAGTAATCAAAGGGAGAACTTGTTTCATACTCGGTGCTTTGTAAATAACAAAGTTTGCAGTGTCATTATCGATGGAGGGAGTTGCACAAACGTAGCCAGCACTTATTTGGTGGAAAAATTGGCCTTAACTACCCTGAAACATCCTCAACCTTACCGGCTTCAGTGGCTGAATGAATGTGGCGAAATCAAGGTGACAAGACAAGTGTTGGTGGCATTATCCATTGGCAAATATGAGGATGAGGTGCTATGTGATGTGGTTCCCATGCATGCATGCCATTTATTGTTGGGAAGACCATGGCAGTATGATCGGAAGGTTTCGCATGATGGATTCACAAATAAGTATTCTTTCACTCTTAAAGGGCAACCTATTACTCTTGTGCCATTAACTCCAAAACAGGTCAGGGAGGACCAATTGAAGTTACAAAAATCAAATGAAAAAAAAAAGGAAAAAGAAAGGAAGGCCGAAATTGAAAAAAAAGAGTTTAAAAAAAAAGGAGAGAAAAACAGTGATCAGAGTGAAAAAGAAGAGAGGGATTCGGCCATAATAAGAGCAAGAGAGGAAAAATTCAATTACATTGCAAAAAAAAGTGAGATCAAGAGAGCATTATTTTCACACCAGCCCCTTATTGTACTCATATACAAGGAGGCTCTTTTATGTACTAATGATCTTGCCGGTGCATTGCCGAGCAATATTGTTTCTCTTTTGCAGGAGTTTGAAGATGTCCTTCCCGAAGAGGTACCTCATGGTTTACCTCCAATTCGAGGGATTGAACATCAAATTGATTTCATACCTGGTGCATCAATTCCAAACCGACCTGCTTATAGGAGCAATCCTGAGGAGACCAAGGAACTTCAGAGGCAAGTAGGTGAATTATTGGAAAAGGGGTATGTGCGAGAAAGCATGAGTCCTTGTGCGGTTCCGGTGTTATTAGTTCCTAAGAAGGATGGAACATGGAGGATGTGTGTCGACTGCCGAGCCATCAACAACATAACGGTAAAATATCGTCATCCCATTCCTAGATTAGATGATATGCTAGATGAATTACATGGTTCTTGTGTCTTTACAAAAATTGATCTTAAGAGTGGATATCACCAGATTAGGATGAAGGAAGGTGATGAATGGAAAACTGCTTTTAAGACTAAATATGGTTTGTATGAGTGCTTAGTAATGCCTTTCGGTTTAACTAATGCTCCGAGCACATTTATGCGTTTGATGAACCATGTTTTGCGTGCATTTATTGGCAGATTTGTAGTTGTGTATTTTGATGATATCCTAATTTATAGCAAAAATTTGGAAGAACATGTAATGCATTTGAAATCTGTTTTGGAAATTCTAAGGAAAGAAAGGTTGTTTGCTAACCTCAAAAAGTGCACATTTTGTACGGATAAGCTTGTGTTTCTTGGTTTTGTTGTTAGTAAAGGAGGCATTGAAGTGGACGAGGAAAAGGTGAAGGCAATCCAAGAGTGGCCAACGCCTACAACAATCAGCCAAGTGAGGAGTTTCCATGGCTTAGCTAGCTTCTATAGACGGTTTGTGCGTGATTTTAGTAGCTTAGCCGCCCCTCTCACTGAAGTCATCAAGAAAAATGTGTCGTTTAAGTGGGGGAAAGAACAAGAAAAGGCATTTAATCAGCTCAAAGAAAAGTTAACTAATGCACCTTTGCTTGTTTTACCTAACTTTGCTAAAACTTTTGAAATTGAGTGTGATGCTTCAGGAATAGGTATTGGAGCTGTTTTGATGCAAGAAGGCCGTCCAGTTGCTTATTTCAGTGAAAAGTTGGGTGGGGCAGCTCTAAATTATCCCACTTATGATAAGGAGATGTATGCCTTGGTAAGGGCTTTGGAAAATTGGCAACACTATCTATGGCCAAAAGAATTTGTGATTCACACAGATCATGAATCTTTGAAGCATTTGAAAGGACAGCAAAGGTTGAACAAACGCCATGCCAAGTGGGTGGAATTTATTGAAACATTTCCTTATGTGATCAGATACAAGCAAGGTAAGGAAAATGTGGTGGCTGATGCATTGTCCCGAAGGTATGCTTTACTTTCCATTTTAGATACAAAAATGCTTGGCTTTGAATACATTAAGGATCTGTATGCACAAGATTCTGATTTTTGTGATGTGTTCAATGCATGTGAAAAAGTAGCATTTGGTAAGTTCTATAGGCATGATGGATTTTTGTTTCGAGAAAATAAACTGTGTGTGCCTATGTGTTCTTTGCGTGAATTGCTTGTGAGAGAAGCTCATGGTGGTGGTTTGATGGGTCACTTTGGTGTAGCTAAGACTTTAGGAATTTTGCATGATCATTTTTTTTGGCCTCATATGAAACGTGATGTGGAAAGAATCTGTGAGACGTGTATCACGTGTAAACAGGCTAAGTCTAAGTTGAAACCCCATGGTTTGTACACCCCTTTGCCAATACCTAATGAACCTTGGACTGATATTTCTATGGATTTTGTTTTAGGTTTACCTAGGACTAAGAGGGGGAGAGATTCAGTTTTTGTGGTGGTAGATAGATTTTCCAAAATGGCACACTTCATTGCATGTCACAAAACTAATGATGCATCACATATAGCTGATTTATTCTTCAAAGAAATTGTTAGGCTACATGGTATGCCTAGGACCATTGTTTCTGATAGGGATGCAAAGTTTTTGAGTTACTTTTGGAAAACTTTGTGGGGAAAGTTGGGAACCAAGTTGTTGTTTTCTACTACTTGTCATCCACAAACGGATGGTCAAACTGAAGTAGTAAATAGAACTTTGTCTTCCTTGTTGCGTGCTATCATTAAAAAGAACTTGAAAACCTGGGAAGATTGTTTGCCACATGTTGAATTTGCTTACAATAGAAGTATACATTCTGCATCTAAGTTTTCACCATTTGAAATTGTTTATGGTTTTAACCCATTGTCACCTTTGGATTTAACTTCTTTACCTTTGAGTGAATGTGTGAACTTAGATGGCAAAAAGAAAGCAGAATTTGTAAAGATGATTCATGAAAAGGCACGGCTGAACATTGAAAGGAGGACTCAACAATATGTCCATCAAGCCAACAAGGGACGCAAGAAGGTAGTGTTTGAACCAGGAGATTGGGTTTGGTTGCACTTAAGGAAGGAACGTTTTCCAAAGAAACGGCATTCAAAAATCCTTCCTCGGGGTGATGGACCATTTCAAGTAGTAGAGCGCATCAATGATAATGCCTACAAGCTAGACTTACCCGGTGAGTATGGTGTCAGTGCAAGTTTTAATGTTGCTGATTTGTCTCCTTTTGATGTAGGTGATGATTTGAGGACAAATCCTTCTCAAGAGGGGGAGAATGATGCACACCAAGGAGCTGGACATGCTGATCATACAAGTGGAAATGGAGCTGAATTTGCACAAGACCTTTTGTCATTTTCTAGTGGCCCAATTACAAGACTTAGAGCCAAACGTTTCAAGGAAGCACTAAATGGGCTTGTCCAAGAGATTTGGGCAGATTCTAGAAAGACCAAAATGGGCTCAAATAATAATCAAGGCCTAGTCCATGTCATCAAAGCAATTGAAGAGGCTAATGCATGCAAATTCACAACCAGCATGGTCTGACCATAAAAGGGTGTGAATTTGTTAAGTTCCAAGGATATTAAATGTGAATTTGTTAAGTTCCAAGGATATTAAATGGGAAGATGTCTTGGTATTGGCTAGGCATGTTAATTCTAGTCATTTAGCCATTTTTGAAGTCCTAGAAAACTAAAAAACGTGGGAACTTGATTATATTAATCTTTGGTGTTGTTTTTGAAGTTTTAATTATGATTTTTACCTATTCTTGGAGGGTTGTTCCAAGTATATATCTGGTAGTACGAATTTTGAAAAGCATAGTTTGGTATTCAGAAATTATTCTCCTTGTGAGTCTTGTGATCCTCTTGGTTCTTAAAAGAACTCTTGAACTTATCAAGTTAAGCTTGTGGCGTTCAAACAACCAAACTTATCACCTTTGATTCTTAAGAGATTCTTAGGAATTCTTGGTGTGGCGTTTCAATTCTATCGTAGTCTTGGTTTTCATCTGGTTAGGTGACGGGTCAAGGTTCAACAAATCTTGTCTACACGATCTTGGGGTTCCAAACCATCATTGTTATCGGGTTTCATCACAATTGTTGGTGAAGTTCATATCAGCTGGTATACTCAATAAACAGCTTTTGATCTGATCAACTTTGCCACTGTGATTTTCCTTTTCATTTTTTTTTTGTACATTTTTTCGGCTTAGAGTGGATTCAGATGATAGCCTTAAAATCTCTAAAATGACTAAAACAACCTAAAATGACCAAAATACCCCTGAAACGGCTAGAATGGGCAGTCAAATCTTCAAAATACCCCTTTGGAATCACTGGAATGGCGAATATACTCCTAAAATTACCAAAATACCCCAAAAATCACAAAATGTCCAAAAAAAACCCCCCGAAATCTCTTAATTGACCAAAATAGACTTAAAATCTCTAAAACGACCAAAACAACCCGAAAACCTCTAAAATGACCAAAATTGCCAAAATACCCCCAAAATTTTTAAAAAAAAAAAGTCCGAAACCCCCCCCCCCCCAAGAAATCTCTTAATAGACCAAAATAGCCTTAAAATCTCTAAAACAATCAAAACAACCCGAAAACCTCTAAAATGACCAAAATACCCCCGAAACGGCTAAAATGAGCAGTTAAATCTCTAAAATACCCCGTTGGAGTCACTAGAATGGCAAATATACTCCTAAATCACCAAAATTACCAAAATACCCCAAAAATCACAAAATGTCCAAAAAAAAAAACCCTCTAAAATCTCTTAATTGACCAAAATAGCCTTAAAATCTCTAAAACGACTAAAACCCGAAAACCTCTAAAATGACAAAAATACCCCTTTGGAGTCACTAGAATGGCAAATATACTCCTAAAATCACCAAAATACCTCAAAAATCACAAAATGTCCAACCCCCTCCCCCCCCCCCCCCACCCCCGGCGGAAATCTCTTAATTGACCAAAATTACATCAAGTATTTTTGTTTCTTATTTGATGATTGATACTTTCTTTTAACAATTTAAACATATTGTGTGCTTGATGTAAAACAGTGTAGAAAAATAAGGATAAAAGAGGAATGCAGGGATAAACAACAAACCCTAGGCTTCACCACATAGAATCAATGTAGAAACCTTAAACATCACAACCTAACACAAGTTATTAACCAAACACATGAAAGTTAAGGGGGTATTTTGGTGATTTTGGGAGTACGTTGGCCATTCTAGTGACTTCAAGGGTATTCTTCTGAAATAATAATAATAATAATAAAAGTTATTTTGCCCTTGAGAATTACTAAAATATCAAAAAACCTATAAATACACAAAAACCTCTGAAATGACCCCTTTAGAACTGCCAAAATGACTAAAATGCACCTCGAATGCCCAAAACACCACAAAACCTTAGAAAATGACCAAAATTGCCAAAATACCACCAAAATAAAAAAATGTCAAACCCCCCCCCCCCCGGGGGCCCCGAAAAATCTCTTAATTTACCAAAATAGCCTTAAAATCTCTAATACAACTCAAAAACCTCTAAAATAACCAAAATACCCATGACATGGCTAGAATGAGAACTCAAATCTCCAAAATACCCCTTTGGAGTCACTGGAATGACGAATATACTCCTAAAATCACCAAAATTACCAAAAATCACAAAATGTCCAAAAAAAACCTCCAGAAATCTCTTAATTGATCAAAATAGCCTTAAAATCTCTAAAACGACTAAAACAACCCGAAAACCTCTAAAATGACCAAAATAGCCAAAATACCCCCCAAAATAATAATAAAAAATGTAAAAAAAAAAACCACCTAAAATCTCTTAATTGACCAAAATAGCCATAAAATCTCTAAAATGACCAAAATAGCCATAAAATCTCTAAAATGACCAAAACAACCCAAAAACCTCTAAAATGACCAAAATACCCCTGAAACAGCTAAATTTAACAGTAAAATCTCCAAAATACCCCTTTGGAGTCACTAGAATGGCAAAAATACTCCTAAAATCACCAAAATTACCAAAATACCCCTAAAATCACAAAATGTCCAAAAAAAAACCCCTGAAATCTCTTAATTGACCAAAATAGCCTTAAAATCTCTAAAACGACCAAAACAACTTGAAAACCTCTAAAATGACCAAAATACCCCTGAAACGACTAGAATGAGCAGTCAAATCACCAAAATACCCCTTATGAGTCACTAGAATGGCGAATATACTCCTAAAATTATCAAAATACCCCCAAAATCACAAAATGTCCAAAAAAAACCCCTCGATATCTCTTAATTAACCAAAATAGCCCTAAAATCTCTAAAACGATCAAAACAACCCGAAAACCTCTAAAATGACCAAAATACCAATGAAACAGCTAGAATGAGCACTCAAATCTCCAAAATACCCCTTTAGAGTCACTGGAATGGCAAATATACTCCTAAAATCACCAAAATAAGCAAAATACCCCAAAAATCACAAAACGTCCAAAACAAACCCCCTCAAAATCTCTTAATTTACCAAAATAGCCT
Source organism: Quercus wislizeni (assembly GCA_023055345.1). Lineage (NCBI taxonomy): Eukaryota > Viridiplantae > Streptophyta > Magnoliopsida > Fagales > Fagaceae > Quercus > Quercus wislizeni. The sequence continues at coordinate 408,847 of JALGQJ010000014.1, read as the reverse complement.
TAAAAACTCTAAAACTACTAAAACAACCCGAAAACCTCTTAAATGACCAAAATACCCCCAAAATAAAAAAAAAATGTAAAAAAAAACCCCCAAAATCTCTTAATTGACCAAAATAGCCTTAAAATCTCTAAAGGACCAAAACAACCCAAAAACCTCTAAAATGACCAAAGTACACATGAAACGGCTATAATGAGCACTAAAATCTCCAAAATACCCCTTTGGAGTCACTAGAATGGCAAATATACTCCTAAAATCACTAAAATTACCAAAATACCCCAAAAATCACAAAATGTCCAAAACAAACCCCCCGAAATCTCTTAATTGACCAAAAATGACTTAAAATATCTAAAACGATTAAAACAACCTAAAAACCTCTAAAATGACCAAAATTGCCAAAATACCCCCAAAATCAAAAAAGGTAAAAAAAAAAAAAAAACCCTCTGAAATCTCTTAATTAATCAAAATAGCCTTAAAATCTCTAAAACGACCTAAACAACCCGAAAACCTCTAAAATGACTAAAATACCCTTGAAATGGCTAGAATGAGCAATCAAATCACCAAAATACCCCTTTGGAGTCACTGGAATGGCAAAAATACTCCTAAAATCACCAAAATTACCAAAATACCCCCAAAATCACAAAATGTCCAAACCCCCCCCCCCCCCCTGAAATTTCTTAATTGACCAAAATAGTCTTAAAATCTCTAAAACGACCAAAACAACCCAAAAACCTCTAAAATGACCAAAATTTCCAAAATACCCCAAAAATATATATATATATATATATATATATATATATATATATATATATAAAAAACCCCCGAAATCTCTTAATTGGCCAAAATCCTAAAAATTTCTAAAACAACTAAAACAACCCGAAAACCTCTAAAATGACCAAAATTGCCAAAATGCCCCCAAAATTAAAAAATAAATAAATAAATAAAAATGTCCAAACCTCCTCCCCCCCACCCCCCAAAAAAAATCTCTTAATTGACCAAAATAGCCTTAAAATCTCTAAAACGACTTATGATGGTCTGTCTACGGAATTTGATGCCTTCAATTCAGCCTTAAGAACTGGAAGTGACATTCATTCCATCAAAGAATTGAATACTTTTCTCAAATACAGAAGAAAGAGCCATAAAGAAGAAATTTGGATCAGGATTTTTGAGTCAAACACCTTGGCTATGGCTGTCAACTCTTAATCCGAAGGTTTCTTTCTAGGTAAAGGAAGAAGACCACATAGAGGTCTTGGTGGTATAACTAATTTCAGTGGAAATGGTGGTTACAATCCAAATCAGAATCAAAGCTTGAGTTATGATTAGTACAATGGCTTCAATCCAAATCAAAGCTTAAATTCTAATCAACCGAGGCCAACTGGAAACCCAAACCAACGACCTACCTGTCAAATCTGTGGTAAAATTGGCCACATTGCCATTGATTGTTACTACAAGATGAACTTCGCCTATCAAGGCAGACACCCTCCATCAAAGCTTGTTGTTATGGCCAGGGCCACTAACACATCTGAGTCACAAGGGATCGCTTCTTAGTTGACAGATACTGGGGCTTTTGACCATTTCATTCCCAATCTATCCAACCTTTCACTCTAACAACAGCCTACCAATGGAAATGAGATTGTTACAGTTGGGAGCGGACAGGAACTTCCAGTAACACACATTGGTCATGGGGAGCTTCTTACTTCCTCTCATAAATTTCAATTGCAAAACATTTAAGAGTCCCAAAACTTACTTCTAATCCACAGTCAGTTCATAAATTGTGCAAACAAAATAATGTTTTTTGTTATTTTGATTCCAATCAATTCTCAATTCCGGATTTGCCTACCGGGAAAGTCATTTACAAATGACCTAAGTAAGGATGGTGTCTATCCCATTCCTCTAGCCTCTTCCTTATCATCTACTACTGCATATTCCACCCAATCTACATCTAAAAGTCCTGCAATTTCTTCCATAACTCAAGATCATGTGTTGCTTTGGCACAACATACTCGGTCATTCTAGTTCTAGGATCTTGCATTCTGCTATTAGTGAAGTATGTTCTTCTGCTTCTCTTAGTCAAGTAGAGTTTGTTTGTTCAACATGTACATATTGTATAAGTGCTAAAATGCACAGATTTCCATTGAATAAACATGTACAAAATTCTACTAGCCCTTTGGAACTTGTTCATAAGTGATGGTTGGGGTCCTGCACCCATTACCTCTTTGCTTTGTTTCAGATATTACATCTTTGTAGATGATTTCACTAGGTTCACTTTGATGTTCTTACTTAAGCAGAAAATTGAAGTTTGCAAGTGTTTTATCATTTTAAATCCATGGATGAAAATTACTTTTCTACTAAACTTCAAACTCTTAGAAATGATGATGGAGGAGGAGTATATAAACAATGCTTTTAAGAATTTTTGCTCTATTTATGGAGCTCTTCATCAAGTCTCTTGTCCTCATGTAACTTAACAAAATGGTGTCTTCAAAGGAAAACATAAACACATTGTTGAAACAGGTCTTACTTTACTCTATAGAGCCAATCTCCCTCTCAATTTTTGGTACTATGCATTTATCATAGCCCTTTACCTCATATACAGGCTACCCTTTTCATTATTTGCCTTTAAGTCTCATTGGGAACGACTTCATTCCTCTCCTCCTAATCTTATTGCCCTTGAGACTTTAGGTTGTGCATGTTACCCTCTTCTTAGACCCTACAATAAGCATAAAGTCCAACCCAGGTCTTCAGAATGTATTTTCTTAGGCTATCCACCCTTAACAAAGGCTACATATGCTATGACCCTTCAAATCAGAAAATTGACATAACCTATTATGCTAGATTCAATTAAGACCTATTTACCTTTGTCAAAACTGCTTCTCATTCCTCCCTTTCTGATTTGGATTCTTGGTTTTCCTCATGCTCTCTTGATTCTACTCCTTCAAATTCTACTACAAAACCTGCACCTACACCTCCCAATTCTATCTCTCTTTTACCTTTTCTGTCATCCTCACTTTCAACCTCTCAATCTATTACTCCAGCATCTATTGACTCTCGTTCTTCACAACCTGTCTAGAATTTACTCTCATCCGCAAATTCCCCATTAAACTTGCCTCTTCAACTGCTAATGCTCATCCCATGGTCACTAGGTCAAAGCTGGGAATTCATAAGCCCAAAGCTTCAAGCTACAATTGATTTCACTTTCAAAGAACCTCCCACATTTAAAATTGCTTGTCACTTGCAAATGAGGTGTATAAGTTGAAGAAACAAGTGATGGTTCAATTGTAAGGTATAAGGCTAGGTTGGTGGCAAAGAGGTTTCAACAGTTTGGCTTGAATTATGATGAAACATTCAGCCCTGTTGTCAAGCCCACCAAAGGATTTTGTACTGATTTTGGGCAATCTGTTTGATTAAACCAACTTTACTAGTGCCCTTTTAGGATAAACAACCCCTTTAAAAAACTGCTAAATTTAAGGGACCTTATTAGTTTGCATTTAATGAAGTCAAAATGCTTTCTCAAGGTTTAAGGCAATTAGTATACTCTCTTTTATGTTTGTGGCTAGCACATAGGGTTATGGATTTTGCAAGTGTTCCCAACCCACTTGGCAAAATACTTTTTTTTTTTTTTTTTTGATAAGTAAATAACTTGGCAAAATTCATTTTCTAAGCCTTGGGTAAGCTCAAAATAAAATAGGCCTTCTCTTCGCCCTTCATACCAGACTCATCCAATTTCCCCATTAAGCTATGCTGAGTTTGAATCATTTAAGGCTAAATCCCTATATGATTGGGCTTTAGCCTTGTACGGACCTTAGAAAAAATGGTCATCACCATATATTAAATATTGAAGAGTTCCATTTTATTTTTGCTTCATCTTTCCCTATCCATCCATCATGAATGCCTTCCCATGGTCATTTTTTACTATGACGCTCAGCACATGCACCAGCAGAAACCCGATATCCCCTCATTCTAATTTGTCATAAAAATCAAATTGGTATAATCCACCAAATTTTAAAATACTCTCATCCCTTTGACAGAGGTTTCAAATATTATATTACTACTATATCAAATAATTGAGACAATTTTTAATGGGTTACACATGAATTCACATATTCACATCAACAGCCACAATGAAGTTGAAATCATGAATGTCGTTTTAACTTTTTCCCCCAAAGTGCCAACTTAGATGAAAGGTTCTAAAGATGTAAATGCCCACAAGACATTACTCATGACAGGCCACACATTAAAAACTGTGAAACTAGAGAAATAAAGATTTATAACACAATACACACTAAACAAAATTCCCCATCAGATGCATATGAAGATTCCCTAGATAATGATCCTCAAAACACGAGAGCCCTTTTACATAAAGTTAGTTCAAGAATTGTCACTCATTGAAGAAAACCTCCACATGACAAACATGCATCCTCAAGCAGATCACGAGCTAATTTGGTTTCCGCATGTTTCGCCCAGCACGAATTACTTCATCCACCAATAGCAACTGGGATGCGATTACAGGCCTACAAGAAGAGTAGCACATCACATTTGCTCATTTATGTAAAACCAGAAAACATAAAAGCAAGGTCAGAAATTGACGATGAAATTTAAAGAAAACTTGGTAAAGAAAATCTCCATATGTTTCCTTGGAAACATGAGCTCTTATGATGGTACTGGAGAATGCCACCATTCACAAGGTGATATGGCACATGAAACTAAGAGCATGACGGCATTTATCTTATTCAGGGAGGGAAAAAGTGTAGAGAGAGAGAGAGAGAGAGATTCAAATTCATCCAACTGAAGGATTTTTAGATAATTCCCTTGATCAAATTTAATACCAAAAGCAGACTAAGTAAAATATTACAAAAAGGGCAAAAGAGTTAATAAGTATTATAATTCAAATACAACTTCCAACTTACCCTGAGTTTATGATCTGGCGCTTCACGGAGTAGTTATCAAAAATTCCCTCCATTTGGGGGTCAATAGGCTCTCCTGTGTGCTGGTTTAATCCCACAATATTCCCTTGATCATGCTCTCCCTGATCATCCAATTGGCATAACAAAGTTCAAACATGTTTATTCTTCTCATTTTGCCCCATTTTCAGTAACAGAAAGAATACGGAAAAAAAAGGATATAAGTTTTTTTTTTTTTTTTGATAAGTAAAAAAAAAAAAAAAAAAAAAAAGGATATAAGTTTTAAAGAAAGTATACCGTAAGAGCAATGATCACATCTTGAGTGTCAAGCCCAGAGTTCTCAGCAAGTGTCTTGGGCACCACAAGAAGAGCATTGGCAAAAGCTTCAACACCAAGTTGAGCACGCTGATCCAAGTTTGTAAACACCAAAAATGATCAGAGAGATAACTAATGCTTAAAAAAAATTATGTGCAGAGAAAATTTTGGGAGACATTTTGTTACCCCTTGAACAGTCTTCTTTACTTCATTAATTAGATATTGTCTGGCAGCAACTTCAAAAGCTCCAGCACCCTGAACAAAAGACAAGCATAATTCATCATCCAAAATATACACCAGTAAAGCAAGCCATTATTACAGCTAGCACTGATGCGAGCGTGGTCTAAAGCTGAGTCTTACAACAGCCAACCATATTCAAGATTCAAAACAATAATTTAAGTTAAGAGTACATACAGGAGCTAATGAACAACTAATTCGGCCTTTGTATTACTCAGCAATAAATAAACAAAAAAAAAAAAAAAAAATTCAGCCATTGTAATAGTTGCTGATGCATCCTATTTATTTTTCCTGATCTCTCTATTTTTCCTTTTTGTTGAAGATTTGATCTCTCAATTTATGTTCCTATCTCTAGGATGGGAATATGAAACACCAATACAGCATCCAAAGAATAACCAGCAAGTTTCCAGTGCAGGGTGGCAGAACATGAAGGAACAGTCTCCTACTAAGCATGTCTAACCAAGAAAGACTCAATCTTGTTGTAACCTGGCCTACTCATACTCCCAGCGAACAAATTGTAGTAAGAATTCAATTGGCAGATAAATGCATCTGAAAAACTGAAAAAATTCCTTCCATCAGGTGTTTAATCAAACCTTAGGCATGTAAACAAAAATCCTATAATCCCACTGTATGTTTCCCCATCTAAAAAGACAAATCAGTCCCCTTGTTGCAATCATTCTGATAAAACTCATGGTAGAAGCTTTGTAAAAATGCTAGTCTAAACAACTTCAGGTTTGATTATGTTAAGACAAGAAGTGGAATTAGGTCACACTAATCTAGCATCCATCATACCTATGGGGTCTACCATATCATGGATAGACTAATCTGTCAAATTTCAAACTTTTCTCACCTATCACTTAAAAAAAAAAAAAAAAAAAAAAAAATCCATGTTCAGCATTTACTTCAAGAGGGATCAGACCATTGCAAACTGTAGAATAATACCATTTTTTTTGGGTGATTTACATATGCAAGAGTTATTTGTATCAAGGATATTAACATAAACATTATCGAGGAAATTAACATGACAATATTTATTGAATTGGTATGACAGAAGGTTCAAAATCTTCATGCAAATTCCAAGAAACTTCTATAGAGGAAACTCACTAAGACAACAGATTCATCTTCAATAGTATTTTTGACCGCCCTCAAACCATCACGAACAGCATCTTTTATCTGGGCGATTGTATGGTCATTAGGCCCTGCAGCATCAATGATGGCAATAAGGATTAAATCACAACTGAGTTTACCCGTGGTCATAATATAACACATACCATAAAAGCATTGCCAAAAAAAGTTATTGCAATAGCCTTCTGGTCAAGTGGTTGAATAATGACAATAATGTCTACTTTTAAAAGTTAGGTGAAGCTATAAAAATGGTTCAAGTACCTTTGATTAAGATTGTACAAGAATAAGGGTTCTTCACATTTTCAACAAAGGTATACTTCTCTTCCCCTAGGATATGCTCATAGACTAGTCCAGCCCAACCAAGGGAATCAGGAGTTAAATCATCTACAGAATTCACAGCCTCTCCTCCACAGGCTAAAACCAATCGTTCCATATTTCTCCTCTTTGCTCTCCGAAGGGCAATAATCTAGAAAAGCAGTGAATTAGAAAACTGGAAACAAGTTAAAGCAAAATGCAACAAATTATAGTATAACTAATAAGCTTACAAGAAATTTACAATGCAAAACAGCTGCTCATGTAATCCTCATACTCATAAACAAATATTGTACCAGGCATGTGAAACAGAAGTTTACAGCATGATTATATACTGAACAGTAATCATCAAATAAGTGACCAGAATGACTGGATAACAATGATTTGCAACATGTAAATTTAGCATCTCAAAGGAAGTAGTATGGCATCAAGTATTAGTTCTGCCCCATGTTTTATTCACTAACATTGATTGAGGATTAAATTTGACAACAAAGTGATCAAAGTTACTACTAGCATGGGATCCATTTAAACACAAATAGAGACCATTCAGAAAACACTGAAAGATTAAACAAACACAAAGTTAAATCAATAAGTGAGAAACAAGACAACAACGGTGCACAGCTTACCCCTGCCCTCGCAAGAAGGTCCAGTGATGGGGGATCAATTCCTTTCTGATTAATGACAACAAAGTTATTGTCATTACCAGAACAAACCTGCATGCAACCACAAGAATTAGCAATATATCAAAAACCATAAATTCTGCACATCTACACTAATATGCTTACAATCTAAACAAGGACACAACTTGAAGTAGCTACCTTATTTTTCAGTTCAATGATTTTATTAACTCTTTCATCCACCTGACGCCTTTCAGCTGCAACCATTGCCTCTCTCTGCTCTGCATTTGAGTAGAAAAAGCCTGCATTTACTTCACTGAGAGGAAAAGTATTAATTAAACTATGATATCAAACAAAATTGATAACATCACACAATGCTAACCTTGGATCTAATGCATATACATACATACATACATACATACATATATATATATATATATATATGATCAGGATAAATGTTTCTATACAGTTGTATTATTTTGGCAAAAATGCAATTTACACCCACTAACTTTGCCCAAAAATCAATTTAGTCCTTTTAAGGACTAAAGGGCTAAGAAGATTTTCTATGACCAACTTTAAACTTAAAGGACAAAGTAAAATGACCAACTTCAAACTTAAAAGACTAAAATGATTTTTGGGCAAAGTTAGCGGCTGTAAATTGCATTTTTGCCTATTATTTTGAAGGAAATAGATAATAAACAAGACTCCCATTTCTACTCATAATGAAATTGATTTAAAATATATGCTAAAATCTCTTTTTTTTAATTTTATCAGAACTGGGTTTTTATCTTCTGGATAAATAGTGGTTTTAATGGGCTGAATAACAGAGGTATGGAGAACAAGCATGGTAACAAAAGAAAAAACCCAGTTGACAAGATGAGACAACAAAATATACAGCACATATAATAATCATAAGACAAATGACACTGCTCATTACTTACACCCATTGCTTGTAGCTCAGAAAATGGCATAAAAAATCAAGAGCACACATTAACTCACATATTATCAACCATAATACAACTCATGTTTGTTTTTTGATAAATAAATACAAAGGGTAACTAAGTATTACACACACACACAAGAATGTCCATTTATAAACATACATAAATGCATGCATACTTTTATATACTCTCTTCATCTCATATTGTTGGTCCTATTGAGAAAATCCAACATTTTAAGGGAACATCATTTAATGCATTGTCTTTTAAATAAAAATGTACAAGTTTCAAAAACTACCCTTCCTTAATTTAAACTCCAGTAAAAGAGAGGGGTTGGCTTTTTAAATAAATAGTAAGTTAGGAAATTTATTTATTGGCATCTCCCAAAATGGAATAGAAGACTAACAAACTGAAACAAAGAAAGTACATAAAGTCATAAACATATATTTTTACATACATAAGATGTATATAAATCAACTTAAAAATAACAAAATTGAAATAATAAAAATAAAATCCTGCAAAACCTCAACATAGGTCACCTTCTTTCCTTTCTTTGTTATCTATGCTTCTCAATATTTACCTTTTCTCATACTCCAAAGAGACATTGCATGTCAAGATGTAACAATTCTCCGCTCGTCGCTTCATATCAGGATGTCTAGAGCCATGATCAAGGACAAGACCCTCAACCTAAAAATGAACATAGTTTAAATGAGAAATTGTGGGACAATTATAGATAACTCATATATAGGTCAATCTATTATTAAGCTTACACCATACAAAGAAACCATTCAGAACTTAATGGTAGAAGTGAAATGGAAGTGAGAAAAGATAGATCGCATACATTGTTGTCCATCAAAAGTAAACAATTCTAGGGCAGAAAGCATTGTTTCAATTAAACCATAAATGTCATCACACAGGAAGCATAGATTCAGCCTCCCTACAAATGCTTTATGCAAAAATTAGAAAGTATATGATAAGAAAGCTCTGCACATAAATGACCACAGATCCTGCATATGTATTAGAGTTGATAAAATACAAAAATTCACAACTTGAGAACCCAATGTTTTTTCCACAGAATTAATCTATATTATATTCAAGAAAAAAGAAAAGGTCCCAAACCAACATTATAAAAGATAAACATACCAAGCGTGTGTCTACATCAAATTTATGCCGCATATGCATTATCTCCACCATAAACAAATCAATGGCTTCCTCAGGCTTGCGAATGCATAACACCTGTCATACAGAAACTACAGCTCACTACACAACAATATGTAAAGGTCTACCACAAACTGCTAACTACATAAGCCAGTTAACTAGATGAAAAAAAGGAGCTTGAATAGCTTTATGAAAACTCATGCAGTCATAAATAAATTTCAGAGCACAAAACGCACCGCATTAACAACTATGTCCGTCAATTGATCTGCAAGTGCTTCATACAACTGCAGACAGAACAAAATGTCAGAGTCAAATCATAAATAATGGATTTTTATGGGGATAGGTTAATAAAACTCATGAACCCATTAGGTCATTTAACAAAAAAAGAACCCATATAGTCTAAAACCCCATGACCTTATCCTCCACCTAATTTATATGGGCAGGAGGTGCCATTTGATCTAAAGACCATTGGTATATTATTTAATAACATTCTTTTATCTAGTTTTTGATAAACAAAATACAACACGAAAACCTAATCCCATTCCACCTCATGCTTCGAATGGAAAATTTAAAAGAGAGATTACAGGTTACCTTTGTTCTGAGTGTTGTCCTTGCTACCATTTTCAAAATTTCTTTGTCAGGCTCATTACCCATAACAACAGGGGTTTTAAACTTTTCAAGAAATTGGAGAGTTGCTCTTTTTGCAATCTCAAAACCATCAACCAAGACACGGGGATGCATTCCTGGAACAAGAATAAGTTTCATGAGCATAATTATTTATTTTTTTGATAAGAAATTAGTAATAAATTTTATTGAACAAAAAGGAATGCACTAAGTACACAGAGAGTATACTAGATGAACAACACAGCTAAGTTCTAAGATTACAATGATCCATAAGTCTCAACCATCAAACATGTTTCTCCTTTCAGAAAACTAGACAGAATAGAAAAGTTACCACCTCTCTTCTTTTCTTTTTTTTCTTTTTTTTTTAAGAAGGGGAGCTAGGAGGCAATGTAGACCTAAAGAGACTGCTGAGCTAGTAAAATCCTGATTACATTTACAGATTGTGATTAAAGATGATTTTAGCACAAGTTCAAGTGTTAAAGGTCTGTCAATTGATAAATTCATTAATTTCAAGATTTAAAGTAAATTTTGGGAGCTCCAGTAGATTCCCATATTTTAACACAACATCAACTCATTCACCACTGACCTTCATCAATACATCGTTCTGCTTGTTTCATAAGCTCGCCAATAAAGATCACAGTGGAAGTCGTGCCATCACCACTGATGTCATCTTGGGCAACAGCTGTCCTTGCAATCATGATTGCTGTTGGGTTTTGAATTTGCTGCAACCATTAATGAAACACCATTTAGAAAGATACACCCATTAGCTAGCGTCTGAATGTTCGTGAGGAAGTAACAAATTACAATCATACAAAGTCATTAAAATACTTCTTAGTCTATAATAGTTTATTGTCCTCGAATTGACCCAACTCAACTCAACTCAACTAAGCCAAATTGACGTGGATTCTATGGATCCTCATCAGCCAATCTAAGTCAGCCACATACATTGTTTTCTGCCATTCTACCTGATCTAACATCATTCTCTCTATCATCAATAAATTTTTTTTTTTTTTTTATTATTATTATTGGTAAGTTTTATGTACCTCTATTATGGGAGAAGGAACATACAGAAATAAATAAATATATACCCACTGAAAGCCAACACTGGCAACACGCATACACTTTTGAAAGCCCGAGCTGCTATAGTATATAAAATGACCACAAAAACAAACTGGTGCATTTCCTTGGATGACACAACAAACCTCATTGTGACCATAATAGAGATCCAATGCTCAGAAATTACTTTAAAATTTTTATTAAAAAAAAAAAATCACATTGTAAAAACACTTTATAAAACGAACAATCAATCAAGCCGAGTCTATATTTTGAAATTAACAAAAAAAAAAAAAACTTTTTTAAAACCATGAAACAGAGCCTCACTAACTAATTTATCCCATATTTTCCATCCAATGAAGTAGTTGTTAAAACTTAACGCTAAACGAATTAATTTAGTTTTTTTGTTTTTCAATAACCCTAAGTAAAAATTTCATAGACCTTAATTAAAAAAGAGAGAAAATGAAGAAATGGTGCATTGTAAAAGAGAAAGAGAAAGATGTAGGGTTAAGGGGAGAGAGAGAGAAGTGACCATCTCTTTCAAAAGAGTGTTGCCATCTTTAGTAAGCTTGATATCGCCGGCTCCTCCAACAAGCCTGCAAAACAAAAATCACAGAGAGAGAGAGAATCAGAGAGAGAATCACAGAGAGAGAGAGAGAGAGAGAGAGAGAGAGAGAAAGACATCTTGATGGTGCCTTTGGGGCCGAGGTTGGACTTGAGGACATCCTGCAAGCCCTTGGCGGCGTTGATGTTCATATGGAGTGCTGCCGATTTGTTCAGCACCTCCGCGTTTGGATTCAGCACTCTAATCGACATTTTTCCCCCGCTTTCACTTTCAGTTTCACACAGACAAACAAAGTGTTGAGTCTCAACTCTCAACTCTGAATGAAAGACGGTTTATTAGGGCTTTCCACACTCTCTACACTACACACACAGAGAGATAGAGATCCCTCCAGACCCAGAATAAGTGGGTTATGGACTTCAAGCTTGAGCCCATGTCCGGCCCAATTCTATATTGAAAAAACCCACCCAATATTTTTTCTTTTTTCTTTTTTATACTGTATTATTATTCTTTCTTGTCCAAAAGAAATAAAAAATAAAAAATTTAATTAAAAAGAAAAAGACATCTCACCGTAGATTCCCAATCTAGCGGTTATGGTAATGGTTCAGTTATTTTTATCACTGGCATAGGAAGGATAAATACACAAAACACAGACAGACAGACAGAGAGAGAGAGAGAGAGAGGAAGAGAGGAAGGAGAATCCACAAAGGATTGAGAGGAACAAACAGAGAAACCAAGACTGAGAAACAGAAACAGAAACGGAAACGGAGGACCCAACCCATAACAGCTACAGCCTTTCAGAGGGCGGAGAAAAGTAATAATACGTAGAGAGAGAGAGAGAGAGAGAGACAGAATTTGAGTATAATCTTATAAGAAACGATCTGGGATTTCTTTTGTTTCGATAAATTATCTTGCTTCTCACAATAAAATCTGTTACTTTTTGTGGTGTCTTGGATTCTCTGCCATGAATTTACCGACTTGTAAGACTTTTTCTTCTTCTTCCTCATTTTGTAGCTTCTTTGTAACATAGACTCTCTCTCTCTCTCTCTCTCTCTCTCTCTCTCTGTCTGTGGGTTAGTTGATTAAGCCTTTTAATTGCAGGGTAGTGTGGGAAGGAATCTTCTTAGGTGTTGTCTTAGATCTTGAGGTTAGAGATCAATCTTCTACAACTTCACAATCTCTTGTCTTTGATTTTCCTCTTATGAGTCTTTTTGAGCATCCATGAAAGCCAATTTGGTTTTCTGAACAATCCCTCTGATTTTTTCATCTTCCTCTCCACTTCTGCTCCATTGGATTCAATAGAAGAAAGCCCAAAATTTTCTTCTTCTTCTTTTATTTTTATTTTAATTTTAACAATTTTCTTTGATTTTTGCTTTTTTGGGTTTCTGTAGAAAACCCAAGTGGTGGTCTCCAAAATTCTTCATGTCCTATATTTCTGTGTTTTTGCTTTTGGGATTTCTCAGTTGACAAAATTTTCATTTTCATGGTGGTGTGTTGGTGTTTTGAGGGCAGATATGGAGACAGAGGAGAGGAATCAGAGAGCTTGTAAACAGCCTTCAGAGCCTGAACTTTTCCTACAGTGGGGAAACAGAAAGCGAGTCAGATGCGTGAGAGTCAAAGACCCTGAAATCTCAGCCAGATTCAACGCTGGAATCCGAAGAAAAATCACCTCTAGATTTGCTTCTTCCGACAAAGATGCCTCTCATCTTCAACTCAATCCCCTCACCAGGTCAGCAAATTTTCTGAATTCTTTGTTTTCTTCTATGGATGCTGAGGAAACGAGGGAAAACTTATAATAATAATAATAATAATAATAAAAGCCTAAATCCTGAGGTCCTTGTTGTGATTTGTGTTGTTTTGGTTTCAAAGGTCCTTTTTTTTTTTTTTTTAATCCCAATTCCTCTTTCTCAGCTACCAAACAAACAGTTTATTAAGAATTACCTTTCGGGGAAAATGAGGAATTAATTAAAAGGTTTTGGGGGGGGCGTTGTTTGGTTACAGGAAATCTGCGTCCCCAGAGAAGGAAGAGAGGTATTATAGCACAAGAGGGTCAGTGGTTGTGGAGGAGAATGGGAAATTATCGGTGGATGTGAACAACAATAGCAATACTAATAATAATCATAACCATAATGGGGATGAGAGAGGGTTGATTTGGCCAAAGCTGTATATAACTTTGTCAAGCAAAGAGAAAGAGGAGGATTTTCTGGCTATGAAGGGTTGTAAGCCTCCCCAGAGGCCTAAGAAGAGGGCTAAGATCATCCAAAGAAGCTTACTTGTAAGTCTTTTTTTCTTTTTCCTTTTAGTAATTGGAAGGAAATATGGATTATATGTAATGAGATTTTGTTGTTTGTGATTTATTGGTTTGGGTTGAATTTTGATTTGGTTTTCTCTGGTTTAGATTTTGTTGTGAAATAGTGGGGGTATTATTATTATTATTATTATTATTTAACCTTTGTTTTGGGGTTGTGTGGGTGGGCAGTTGGTGAGTCCTGGGGCATGGCTGACTGACATGTGTCAAGAGAGATATGAAGTTAGAGAGAAGAAGAGTTCCAAGAAGGTACTTGTTGGTTGGTCTTTTGTTTGACACTTTTAGATCTGTATCTGTATGGTTAATGGTCTTTTGCTTGACACTTCCAGCCTCTTCTTCCTCTCTCGTTCATTGTTTTGTAATTGACATGAGGGCTGGCTTTTGTAGATTTTGATTAATGGGGTTCTCTTTGTTTGGGGTTGTTTTCTGGGTATGTGATGCAGAGACCAAGAGGATTGAAGGCCATGGGGAGTATGGAAAGCGATTCAGAATGAGTGAGAGAGGCAGAGAGAGACAAAAAAGCTAAAGAAACAAAGCTCTTTCCTTAGGAATTTTTTTGGGAATTCTTTTGGAGGTGATAATGGTGTGTAAACTTAGGTTTGTTTTATTAATTGTTATTATAGAGCTTGTAGCCTGGAGGAAAGGGGTAGAATTGTCTTTATCTCACTCGCTTTTTGTATACAAGAAAATTCCTATTTATAATCAGAAATGATTTTATTGATGATTTTATCTTCACACCATGTCTTCTTTGTTATTGTTATTATCGTAATGCACCTTCCTTATGCGTCTCTCAAAGTTTTTTAACTTTATTTTTAATTTCAATAGCTGAGGGGTGAGGATTTGAACCGCAATGTTTAGGTTAAAAATACCAGAAATGTGCTAACAAATTGAACTACAAGATAAACTACAAGTTTCTTGACATGCATCCCTTAAATGTGATGGAAAAAAAATAAAAATAAAAAAAATCAAAGTTGATTAACCAACAAATGAACAAAATAAAATAAAATGTCTTCCTGCTACAGTGAAATTGGTTTATAGTTTATTTAAAAAGTGAACCTTTGTCTGAAAGGAAATAAAATGAAGCGGTAAAACAAGCAAGATTACCACACGTTGGTGACACATACACACAAATGACACAATACAATGTGATATGCTTACACGGCTGTGATGGAACAGTGATAGTGTAGGCATGATGATGACGAGAAGGACTGGACTGGAGGACACGTTAGGTCTTTATCAAAGGCGTGCGGTCCAATAAAAGCATCTAATAATTTACACCCTCAAATATCTCTAATTTTAGTTTTATTAGGATTGTATAAAAAAAAAAAAAAGCTTTATTATAATTGCATTTTGGAATTGCAAAGGCAAAAACGGATAATAATATGATGAAGAGATCTGCCACTTCCTCGTACTACCCTGATAATCCAATTTCAAATTAATCTCACTTCCCCATTTCCATGTCCTCGCGCATGCAACTATCTAGGGCTGTAACAAGCCGAGTTTTGTTAAGTACGGCATGTTAAAGTTTAACTCGACAACAAATGTAAAATATTTAAATTTGGCTTGAACTTGAGCTGGACCTATAAACTATGTTTAAATTTAACTATTGAAGCTTGTCAAAAAGTCCAAAAGCTTGAGTTTGACTTGGTTTGATTCATTAGTCAAGCCAGACTTGAGCTTCCTATCTAATTTTTAAGCTTAAGATCTAATACAAGTACATTATCATGTCAATATTAAGCATGTTATCAACCTCATTTAATTTGAAGTTGGGGTCCCAGCTCTCAATCAATTAGAAGCTTAGTAAAATATAAGTTTATTTTTTAAGATCATATTAAATTTTTTACTAGGCCCATAAACCAACTTAAGCTAGTCCTATTTAATATTGAGCTCTATTGTTCACGAACCTGTTCATGAACAATTTTTTTTTTCTTAAGCTTGACTTGTTTATTAAAAGACTAAAATTAAAGCTCAAGCTTGGCTCATTTAGAGAAAGGGAAAAAAAATGAATGGGCTTTTCATCAAGCCAAGCTTGAACCATTTATGAACGGGTTGATTCACTAACCCTGCAACTATGAACTCTGTAATATTACAAGTATTTGTAGTTAGTAGTTTAGTACCACTTATTAGTTAGTAATTTAGTACCACGTAACTCGTAAATTTCAATGTTAATCTTTTGCTCAAGTCCCAAATTTTTTAGTTTTTGTAACTTTACGAATCTGATCTCACTTATTGTTACTAAACCTCATTTTGCTTCTCTAATAGTTTTATAAATGGGTCTAGAGGTTTAAAGGATAGAATTCTATCATAAAAAAAAAAAAAAAGTGCATAACCGCACAAACTGCCCGCACCAAAACTGTTTGCAAAACAGCAAAACGGCATAACCGCACCACACCACAAGTAACAATGCATTGCACTGTATGGTGCAGTGCAGTTTACAGTTTTATTATGAGAAAACCGCACAAACCGCGCGCACTCTCTCTATATATTAATTTTTTTTAACATTAAATATATTATTAATAGTTTAATAACCTTAGTTTTCAAAAAAAAAAAATTATGTATATATAGTTTAATAGCTCTAGCAAGCGTTGATTAGGAAATCCAGCCCAAAATAAAGAAAAATTAACTCAATAGCTTAAAACTTGACCCAAAACAAAGGGAAAAGCAGTTTAGGCTGGGCAAAAAAACCCTAAAATTTGAAAAATATACTAGTTTCGAACAATTCAAACTGCATCTTAAATATTGCACCGCACATGTAATCGCAAAAATGAGGTGCGGTGCGGTTATGGTTTTGGCTAAACCGCACCAAACCACACCACGAACACCCCTATGTAAGGTTGTTCCTAAATATAATCATTTGAATCTAAATAGATAGAAATAATCTTACTAAAATACATACATACATATATATATATATATATATAAACATATCCATTTTTCAGATGTTATACCTATTTTATTACTTTAGATCCAAATTGTTATAAATATTCCTCTTTAAACATATCCATTTCTTAAGTGAGAGTACAGAATAGCTCATAACTTAGCTAGATATAGTATTCATATCGCAGGTCTCTCAATGTGGATGGAAGATGTTTCTCTACATCTTCTCGTTATATTTCAAGCCAACTTGGCTTCTCTTTCATGGAAATCACAACTTCTTTCTTAAAAAAAAAAAGGTATAGAAGATAATAATTTAAAGACTTTATCAAGATTGAGGAATATGTTGCATTATTGCTACATGCAACTCAATAATAATAACTAATAAGTACAAATATTCGGAACTTATTTAGATTCCAGTCACTTATTTGCATGATATTTATAAAAAAAAATATAGTTTTTAGTAATTTTTACTTTTTATGCTAAAAGTGTGTGACAAAAACTAAAAATGACCTTATTTTCAAAAAAAGTTTTTTTGTTTTGTTTATTTTTTAAAGCTGAGGCAAAAATAAAATATAAAATGATAAAATTTGGCAACAAACTTAGTGTCCATTTAGAATCCGCTTATTTTGTTGAAATTGAAAACTTTTTGCTAAAAGTACTATAGATAAAGATAAAAATTGGTTGAAATAGTACAGTTAAATCCATGAATAGTACCAAAAATAAGTTGAATAGTAAAATAAGTAGGCAAAAATAATTTTTGCCAAACGGGCACTTAGTTATAGTTTAAGGCTACAGCTCTGCTGAATATCTTTTTATTGGATGTGAATTTTGATAAATATACCGTTGATTTACATTTTTTTCTTATATTCTCCATGCTTGCAAAATTTTTGAAAGATAAAAAATTATTAGTTATATCATCAATCAAATGTTTAAATTTCAAGTTTTTGTAAAATAAAATTATGCATAAAAAATAAGCTTATGGATTGAATAGTAAATAACATCTGATTGTCATAAAATTTGACATGCATGTTAAGAATATAAAGAATATGAAATCCAATGGTTATTTCAAAATATATAGCCATATTTAGTTTTTTTTCAATAAAAGTTGTAGCCAAACTTTTTCCAATAAAAAATTAATGAATACTAGCCTCATCACACACACTTCATGCTTACGATGAGGCGTTTTTTTTTTTTTTTAGTGTCATAATTTTTGGCACATGCATTGCCATTAAAGTTTCAAGATTAATTGAAAATATAAAAAATATATATATATATTTTAAAAAATACTACATTAAATCACGGTTCAAATTTTTGTAGCCAAAAAAAAAAAATTTGTGTTTTTGTTTATATATATATATATATATATATATATATATATATATATATATATATTAGAAAATTTAATTTATACATGGATAAAAAAATTTGAAAATTAAGATGAAAGTGACCCTATTTTGTAGACAATGTTTTAGTGGGAGTTAGAATTGTATTTTTACCTAATTATCCTTTAGTTTTATCTATACTTAAACATAAGGGTATAGAGGTATTTTTGAACCGAAAAAATGAGGATCCTAAACAAGAGAATCCCCTTAAACAATAATATAGATATATTAATTTTTTAAAAAAGACATTTAAAATTTTATCTTTATCATGTAAGAAAGAGAAAAACTAATGGGTTTGCAATAAAAATGATCTGTAGACAAATCATATTTTTAAAGAGGAAAGTTGCCAAGTTTCCCTTAAAAAAAATCGTAGTAAAAGTTTGGAATTGGACTAGGAGTCCGCAATAAAAAGCATCGTCTCACCTCACCTAACCCAACTCCATTAGAAATATAACAATAATAAGTATAAATGTATAATAATTCTTCTCCTATGGTTCTTTCTTCTAG
The DNA here is from genome assembly GCA_023055345.1 of Quercus wislizeni. NCBI lineage: Eukaryota > Viridiplantae > Streptophyta > Magnoliopsida > Fagales > Fagaceae > Quercus > Quercus wislizeni. The sequence continues at coordinate 389,938 of JALGQJ010000014.1, read as the reverse complement.
TTACCATATGTTTTTTTTTTTTTTTTTTAATGAACGAAAAATGGATAGAGAGAGGTAATCTAAGTTGGAGTTTTCCCCCGGACGGGACCATCACCATATGATCTTATATATTAAGCCTTTTATTTTTTTAAAGAATTATTTATATCTGAAGTTGAAATATGCAATGACAAAAAAAGCACATGAGAGAGTAAAGATGCTGCTTTGGAGAATTGGTTCAAATTCATTACCAACCAAAGAAAATCTGATGTTAAAATTTGGGTCTAATGATAAAATCTGATGTTAAAATTATGGTCTAATGATAATCTCTATCCTTTATGTGAAAGTGCTGTGAAGACGTACTCACCTATTCTTTAAATGCCCTATTGCTAGAGCAATATGGTTTGGGGTTTAAAATCAAATAATGCTCCAGTAAACTTATGCGAAGATATTATCGAAGTGTTGATAGAACCTACAAAACATGGGATGTATGAACAACAACATAGCAAAGAAGAAATTCTCAAGCTGTCCTTATATATGGCCTTCACCTTGGATTCTATTTAGAACTTGAGAAATCAAATTCTACACAATGGCGGCCAAGGTAACATTATTGCTACTGCCAAGAACATTGAAAATAAGTTCCTAGAATTTACTTCTGCAATAGTAAGTGAAAAGCCATTCAAAGTGTAAGGTGATGCGAAGCACTGGCCCCCCCTCCAGCAGGTTGGAACAAGTTCAATGTAGATGCTACAATCTTCCACGAGTTTTCCACTTTGGCTATAGTAACTAGAGATAATGGATAGAACGAGGTGCATCCATGAACTTACTAACCATACCCACGGCATGTGAAATATCCGGACGAGTAACAGTGAGATAGATCAAACTGCCAACCAACTGACGATAGCGAGTAGCATCGGATGTAGGTTCACCATTCAAAGGTGTGAGCTTTGCATTGTATTCTAAAGGAGTGGAAACAGTCTTGTTGTCGGTGATACCGGCTTTTGAGAGAAGATCAAAAGCATATTTAGCCTGAGAAAGATAGTATCCATCAGAGGATGAGGTAACCTCAAGCCCAAGAAAATAGCTGAGAGTGCCTAGATCTTTCATCTCAAAATGTTGACTAAGGAACTGCTGAAGAGAGCGGATACCTGCAGAATCATCTCCAGTAATAATCATATCATCAACATAAAGAAGAATAAGAGTGATACCAGCAGAGGATCTTCGGACAAAGAGAGCGGTGTCATAAGGACTCGAAGTGAAACCCTGCTGAGCAACAACCGAGCTAAACTTTTCAAACCAAGCTCGAGGAGCCTGCTTAAGGCCATAAAGAGCACGGCGAAGGCGACAAACTTGGCTGCCTGAATGTGGATAGCCAGGGGGTGGTTGCATGTACACTTCTTCATGGAGGTCTCCATTAAGGAAAGCATTCTTCACATCCATTTGATAAAGAGGCCAACGGCGAACAGCAGCCACAGCAATGAGACATCTGACCGATGTAAGGCGAGCAACAGGAGCAAATGTTTCCTCATAGTCAATACCATACTTCTGAGTAAAGCCCTTGGCAACTAGGCGAGCCTTGTATCGTTCAACAAATCCATCAGCCTTAGTCTTGATCTTGTAAACCCACCTACAACCTACTACAGACTGACCAGGAGGCAAATCAACCACATCCCAAGTGTTATTCTTATGAAGGGCATCTAGTTCTTCGTTCATAGCTTGCTGCCAAAGAGGGTCAGTATAGGCCTCACGATAGGTGTGAGGTTCATAGAGGGTGGCAAGAGCAAAAGAGCAGTGATAATCAGTAAGATAAGGGGGAGGAATGCTTACCCGAGTGGAACGACGAAGTTCAGGACCAACAGGTGACTCAGGAAAGGGTGGTGCCACAAGATCCAAGACAGGCGAGTCATATGCCGGAGACAAAACCGGAGATGAGACGTCTGGAAAGGCAGCCGATGTTGAAGAATCCTCCACAAGTTCAGGATAGAGAGGGAGGAAAAGATCAGTAAAAATGGGAGACTCTGAGGAAGGAGATGCAGGAAACTGCTGAAGACTCGTGAAAGAACGATGTTCCCAAAACTCAACATGACGGAAGACACGAAGGCGATGAGAAATGGGATCATAGCAGCGAAACCCCTTTTGAGACACACCATAACCAAGGAAACAACAGAGACGAGTACGAGGCTGGAGCTTTGTTCGTTCATGAGGAGGAAGAGAGACAAAGCAAGCACAACCAAAAACCCGAAGGAAGGAGTAGTCAGGAGTTTGACTATAAAGAAGCTCAAATGGTGATTTGTTGTGTGTAGTTGGTGAAGGAATACGATTAATGGTGTACACAGCAGTGAGTGCAGCCTCACCCCAAAAGCGCTCAGGAAGAGAGGTAGAAATGAGAAGGGTGCGGACAACATCAAGAATGTGACGATGTTTTCGTTCTGCACGACCATTTTATTGAGAGGTGTAAGGACAAGACCGCTGAGGAAGAGTACCATGACTGTCTAAAAAGGATAAGAAAGATTTATCATTATATTCTTGAGCATTATCTGATCGAAAGACTTTGACGGTGTGATTGAACTGTGTTTCAATCATTTTATGAAATGTTTGGTAAATAGACACAAGTTCAGACCTATGGTGAAGCAGATAAATCCAAGTATATCGAGAAAAATCATCCACAAATATGACAAAATATTTAGATCCCCCCTCAGTGGAAACAGGTGCAGGACCCCAAATATCAGAATGTATAAGATCAAAAGGGGCAGAAGAAAAGGAGTCACTTTTATTAAAGGGCAATTTTGTTTGTTTGCCAAAATGACAGGAAGTACAATCAAATTTTTGAAACTGAACTGAACCTAAATGACCTTGAGAAACTAACAACTGAAGACGAGATAAAGATGGATGACCAAGACGAGCATGACATAGATCAGGTGAGGAGGTGGTAGTGGTAGCAGCTGCAGAAACAACTTGTGAAGGAATCTTCAAGTCATGAACCTCAAACATGCGACCAACCTTACGGCCTGTCCCAAGCACTTGACCCGTCCGGGGATCCTACACATCCACACCATGATTAGTAAATAAAAGATCTACGCCTAATTCACAAAGTTGACCAACAGAAAGCAAATTAAGGGATAACTTTGGAATATGAAAAGTGTCATTAAGGGATAGACTAGGAGAAGAGATTGTTCCTTTATGACTAACAGGCATAGGAGTTCCATCAGCAGTGTAAATGGTGATTGGATGTTCTAAGGGTGCCTTTTCAGAAAATTGGGATTCATCAGGAGTCATATGGTTACAACATGCAGTATCAAAGAACCAAGGTTGGTTACCTGAGGTGACAGAAAGGGCAGTGGAAGTGCGGGATAAAACTTGTTGAACAACTGCCTCAACATCAGCCGTAGTAAGTGAGGAAGTCAAAGATGGACCTGTAGGAACCGATGGATCTGAAGGACATACAACAGCTGCCCGAGGAAGAGAAGCCTTATTATGCTCTTGCACAAATTTCTGCAGTTTGCGACAAACAGAGATGTCATGACATTTGCTACGGCAAAACTCGCAGCGAGTACCTTTGGAAGACTGAGAGTTGGGACGCCCAGGGTTTATTCGTGGAGGAGCAGTGAATGCAGCAATGGGAGGCTGTGGAGAGGGTGTAGCCAATACATGATCAGATGATGACATGTGATAAGTAGGCCGACGGTTCTCCTCAGAAATGAGCTCATTGACTGCAGCATCAAGAGAAGAAGTAGGAGACCGGCTAAGCAGAGAAGCCCTAGTAGGCTCAAAATCCTCACGTAAACCCATCATGAAGTGCATAAATTGACGACGATCCCAATATTTGACAAAGAGCTCAATGTCCTTAGAATACACCAGTGGAGGATCTGCAGCAGAGAGTTGTTCCCACATAGTAGAAGTCTGAGAATAGAAATCAGAAATAGACTGACCTGTCTCTTGACGCATTTGATAGAGCTTTGATTCAATGTGGAACTCCAAGCTTGAATCATTAGTGCAATTATAGCGATCAGCCAAAAATTTCCAAGCAGCCTCAGCAATCTCAAGACGAGGAAGAAGATTATGAATGGAGGGAATAGAGGTATTGATAAACCAAGACAAGATCTTACTTTGAATACTCTCCCATTCCTCTAGGCGTTCTTCATAATCATCTGTTGTAACAGCAGTCTTCAAAGACTCTTCAACAGTTGTGGCTTTAGACTTAGGGTTTGGTACTGGCTTAGGAATTGAACCAATCACATATCTCCACAGTTTACGACCCTTGAGAAAGACAGTCATATTTTGAGACCACGCATGATAACTAGTAGGACCATCCAACATAATAGTGATAGGACAGATGATATCTCGTTCATTTTGTTGAGCCATAATGAAGAAAATGACCAAAAAATGGGATTTAGAGACCTCAAATGCAGAAACGGAGCTCAAAATCGGAATCTACGCGAAAAACTGAGCAAAACAGTTCCTGTTGAAAAATTTTGACTATGGTCAAAGTCAACGGTCAAAGGTCAAAGTCAACGGTCAGAGTCAACGGTCAACTGCTGACGTGTGCTGACGTGGCAGTGTGACGTCACCTAGGGCTGACGTGGCAGGAAGAGAAGCAGCAGCAGGCGCGTGTGGCGCGTGAGTGAGAGTGGACTGGCGCTTGGGGGCGCGTGGCAGGTACTGACGACGCGTGGAGCGCGTGCTCGTGAGGCAGAAACTTCAGCCGGCGCGTGGGGGCACGTGTGATGCAGTTTCTGGCCGTTCTTGGTTGGGTTTTGCTCGGGATTGGCTGTTCTGTCTTTCTATGCCTGTTCTTTGGCAGTTGAATGCACAGAACGTTGATATTCGAGTGTTGCCGTACTGTGGGCGTGACGGCGGTGGCTCGCTTCTGACAGTGATGACTGGATGAAGGCGAGGGCAGCGGAAGAACGCCGGAGATGTCCACAGGAACCAGAAAGTCAGAGGAATGACTCTGATACCATGTTAACAATATAAAGTGAGAGAGAAAGACTGAATAGTCTGTATATTAATATGTAAATAATAATGTACAATAGAGAGCCTTATATAGGCTAGGTATGTGTGTAGTACAAGCAAAAGGAGTAAACTACAAGTATAGTATATTGGGCTAAGCCCAATGGGCTATACACTAACAATAATGAAGAAATCATTTAGGTATGGGCAGCAACTATTCTATGGGCTCTTCCAAATGCTCTTGAGAAAAAATGGGAGTGAATTATTGTGGAAGGGGATGCAAAAACTTGTATCGACTCTCTAGTGCCTATGAGTTCAAAGGGAAAGCAAGTGCACTGGTCCATCTCCACTTTAATCAAGAATAGTTATGAAATTAGTAAGAATTTTTTGAGTTGTAAATTTTGTTGGACTAGTAGAGACTATAATGTTGCAGCCCATGCTTCTGCTAAGCTGGCTGGTAGTCTTAGAAGGTCCTTTTCTTGTAATAAATCCAACCTCCCAGTTACTATTGCTGATATTTGCAAGACTAATTGTTCTACTTTTGTTTCTTAGGTTTTTTTTTTTTTTCCGTTAATGGAAGTCTAGTTTATCAAAAAAAAAAGTATAATACTTCTCATTTACCGAAATCAACCTCAAGACAGTTTCCTTACGTCCAATCTTTACAGTTTTATTTAGACAAATTTGAAAGATTCTTAAGATTTTACAAATAATGGAATTTAAAAATGGATCGGAATTTCAATTCCAACCATTGATATTTCCATTACTTTGATAAGTAAATCTAAAAATTAAGAAAATTAGAATGGTATTAGTTGCAACAATGACATAAGTAGTGGTATTGGTAAGGTAATGGTATGATAAAAATGGTGGAGTTGATAGAAGCAATGACGACATAAGTAGTGATAAAAATTGTGATTCAAAGTTTACTCAATCTTCAGATCTTCAAATTCCTTGAAGGGTGATATCTTTACCAGCAACCTAAAATGTCATAAAAAAATTCCAAGAAGATGGGTGTTTAGTTTAGCCAAAACTCTAACTTAAAACTCAGTTTTCATCACCCAATTCTCAAAATCTTTAAGCCTCATCTTAAGGGGCTGTTTGGATTTGCAAGTTTTCATCACCCATCACTCTATTTTCATCACCCACAACTCAAAATTGGTGGGTCCCACAGAGAGGAAGCCTGTTTGGCTATGTTTTCAAGTTTTGTTTCTATCACTCAATTTTCTGATTTTTGAGTGATGGGTTAGCAAAATTGAAAACAACTTTTTGGTGTTTTTGAGTTATAAAAACTGAGTTATGACAACATTTTGGTAAATACACACACATTTGAGGGACCCACAGTCAGAGAGAAGTCACGTATTTACTTTTCTTTTTTTTCTTTTCTTTTTTTCTTCTCCTTACTTTTTCTCTCCTTTCTTCTTCACAGACTCACTCAATGGCTTTTTTCTTCTTCTTTCTTTTTCTTTCTTTCTTTCTTCTTCACAAACTCACTCCAACGGCCATTTTTTTCTTCTTCTTCTTCATTCTTTTTCTTTCTTTTCTTCTTCATAGAAATACATGGGTAACTTTATCCAAAAAAAAAAAACACATGGGTACTGATTTCTCAAACCCAGAAAATCAAACCCATAAACACATGATACCGATCATACACACAAACACAAACCCACAAACATGTTCATCCACACGATAAATCTAAAAATTTCTTCTCCAAACACAAACAAAACCCAGAAGTAAGAAATGAAAGAGAGGAAAAGGGTGGAGAAGAGGGTGGAATCAGTCTTGCATGTCTTTGATCTAGCTTCTATTCGGAGATTTGAGCCATAATCAGTGAACCTAAGCATTCTTGATCGATCATTCTCTCTTTTTCTTTGGGTCAGAGCTCCTTTCCTACATTCTTGATCAATGTCGCTGGGTCATGATGGAAGAGATCCTATAAGGATTAACATTGGCTTCTATGAGTAATTGCTGAATTGGAGGACAACTTCACCTCCAGAACAAGAATACAGAAATAGGGGAATAGAGAGAGATAGAAGAGATAGGGAATGGAGAGACTGAGATAGAGAAAGAACGATACAATTCATTAACCAAATGCTTAAGTGTGCTTCAATCCTACCCGTACCCTTTTATACATGATCTGTTACTTCTAACTAACTCTGCCTGCTCACACTAACCAACTAACTACCACTAACTTCCCTTAACTGCTACTAACCACCCCTCAGTCCTATTAACCCAGCCTTACTAACTATAGTTAACTAATTAGGCACCTTCATACAACCCTCATACAAAAGTAAGGCAGTACTGAATTACTATGCATTACAACAGACAATGCACTACAACAATGATCCTAACAATTGTTCCCCCCTTAAAGCACCTTGCCCACAAGGTAAGGGAACCTGGCTTGCAAGTCATATAGTACTTCCCAAGTAGCATCATCCCTGCTCTCCCTTTGCCACTGCACTAATAATTGAGTCACAATCCTGCTCCTTAGCTTGATTGATTTCCTATCCAAAATCATCATAGGTTCAGGAGTAAGCACCAAATCAGCATTTACAGTAGGTAGAGATGGTCTAGGCACCACTTGATTGCCCAATTTAGCCTTAAGATTGGACACATGGAACATAGGGTGGATCAAGGAACCAAAAGGCAAATCTAGCTTGTATGAAACTTCCCCAACCTTTTGAAGGACCTTAAATGGCCCATAATACCTTGGAGCAAGCTTACCAAGCCTTTTATTGTGCATTGAAGTCTACTTATAAGGCTGCAATCTTAGGTAGACCCAATCCCCCACAACAAAAGACCTTTCCACCCTTTTCTAATTAGCAAACCACCTCATACGTTCTTGAGCAGCACACAAGTTCCGCTTAAGCAAAGATAGAATTTGCTGCCTATCCCTTAACATCAAATCCACTGAATTAACTCGTGTAGTACTAGCAACATAGTCTAGAACCCTTAAGGGAGGATATCCATACAAAGCTTCAAAAGGTGTCATCTTAATTGAGGTATGGAAGTTGGTATTGAACTAGAATTCTGCTAAGGGCAGCCACTCCACCCAAATACTAGGCCTATCAGCTGCAAAAGCCCTTAGGTAGTGCTCCAAGCTCTTGTTCACCACCTCAATTTGGCCATCAGACTGAAAGTGATAAGCTAAGGACATGGCCAAGGAAACACCTTGTAACTTCATCAATTCTTTCCAAAAAAGAGAGGTAAACACTGGATCTATATCACTAACAATGGTAGATGGCATCCCATGCAGCTTGAACACAAAGTGCAGGTAAAGATTAGCAACCTTGGCAGTAGTGTAAGGGTGGGAAAGAGCTATGAAATGAGTGTATTTGATGAGTCTATCTACAACTACAAACACCATAGACTTCAAATGGGACTTAGGCAAACTTTCAACAAAGTCCATACTCACATCCAACCATGGTTTCTCAAGAATGGGCAAAGGTTGCAACAAACTAACAAGAAAACAAGTCTCATGCTTAAGTTTTTGACAAGTATCACACTTTTTCACATACTATTTCAGATCCTACCTCAAACCAGACCAATAAAAATCCTTGTGAAGCCTATGCAAGGTCTTGAGGTAACCAGAATGACCCCCCAAAGGGCTGTCATGCACCTACTGCAACACCACAGCCTTCAAATCCTTATTAGAGTCCCCTAAATACAATCTACCTTTGTAAAATAGTAGCCCATTGCAGAAGGTAAACCCTGGAGGACTATTGAAACTTGACTGAACATTTTGAAAAATGGCCTTAAGCTTGGTATCAGAATCATAACTGCTCTTGAGCTTAGACAGCGAAGAAGGAGTGGGAAAAGATATAATACATAAAGTACATGTAGAAACATCACAAGCATTAGAACTACAGGAACCACTTGCAGCAAGAACCAAGGCTTTACACTGAGCTAAATCAGAAGGAGGAACAACAACAACATCACATTGCCTCCTAGAAAGGTCATCAGCAACCACATTCTCCCTGCTTTGCTTATACTCTACTATGAAAGCATATCCCAATAGTTTAGAAATCCACTCTTGCTGGGCTGGGGTACCCACCCTTTGCTCCAACAAGTACTTAAGACTGTAATGGTCAATCTTGATAACGAAAGGCCTTCCCAACAGGTAAGGTCTCCATTTCTTCAATACCACCACCAAGGCCAACAACTCTTTCTCATAAGTGGAGAGCGAGAGCTTACTTCCTTTCAAAGCTTGGTTGTGATAAGCAATAGGCCTATGGTCTTGCATCAAGATAGCTCCAAGGCCCAAACTAGAAGCATCACACTCCACAATGAACGGTTTGGTAAAATCAGGCAAGGCCAATACTGGGAGGCAAGAAATAGCTTCCTTAAGCTTTTGAAAAGCAATGTCAGCCTCTGAAGTCCAAACAAATGAATCCTTCTTCAAAAGTGTAGTCAAAGGGGCTGCAATTTGGCCATAACCCCTCACAAACTTCCTATAGTATCCAATCAATCCAAGGAAACCTCTCAAGACCTTCACATTTTTAGGGACTGGCCATTGCTGCATAGCAGTAGTCTTCTTAGGGTCAGTTCTAACTCCCTCACTAGAAATAAGGTGTCCAAGATACTCCACCTCATTACAAGCAAACATGCATTTGGATTTTTTAGCATTACAAGAATTCATAATGCCATTCATGTGTCCTAAAAGCAGTTTTGTGTATATCCACTTCATTCTGATTTGATGGTAACCAGACCTCAAATCTAACTTAGAAAACACACAAGCACCTCCCAATTCATCCAACAACTCATCAATGATAGGAATAGGGTATTTGTCTTCAGTAGTGTCTTGATTTAAAGCTCTATAATCAATGCTCATTCTCCATGAACCATTAGCCTTCTTAACTAGAAGAACAGGAGATGCAAATGGACTACAACTATGTCTAATTGAACCTACAGATAGCAATTCCTTGTCTATCTTTTCAATTTCTTTTTTTTTTTTTTTTTTTGGTAAAAAGGATACCTGTATGGTCTTTGGCAGATGGCTTGGGCACACTCCTTAAGCTGGATTTGATGCTCATGCCCCCTAATGGGAGGTAAGCCAACAGGAGTAGCAAATACTGCCTTAAATTCCTTCAGCAAGGTAGCAACCTAGGTAGGAACCTAAGCAGCACCCTCTGCAAGCTGAATGGAATCAGAAATCTACAAGACCAAGCCCCTCTTAACAGGTTCCTTCAAGAAATGAACCTCATCTTGAATGTGAGTACTTCTTGCTTCCTTCAAACCATGGAGAAACACAGACCTTTGGCCATACAGAATCCTACCCGTACCCTTTTATACACGATCTGTTACTTCTAACTTTGCCAGCTCACACTAACCAACTAATTACCACTAACTTCCCTTAATTGCTAATAACCACCCCTTAGTTCTATTAACCTAGCCTTACTATCTATAGTTAACTAATAAGGCACCCTCATACAACCCTCATACAACAGTAAGGCAGTATTAAATTACAATGCATTACAACAAACAATGCACTACAACAATAATCCTAATTGATCGATGTAGCTGTTGCCCATCGGAGGTGATCTTGCAAGCTGAGTAATAGTGGAGATCGGTGCTAGGTGAGGTGGAGATCGGCGTTGGGTGACGATGGATTTCCTTTGCTGGGTTCGTCGAGGGTTTTGGGAGAAACAAGGCTAAAGGGAAAAAATAAATGAAATGGCTTTGGTGCTAGTGTGTTATGCAGGTATGCTAACCGTGAGCCTAACATGGTGCTCAGGCAGTGGGTCCCATAAAAAGTAAATTTTTTTTAGTTATCAGAAGTTTGAAACAAGTGCCAAACATGCCACCTTAGGAAGTTGGGGTATTTTCAGTGATAAGTGATGAGTCATTGAGTGATGACTGATGATATTTGAGTGATGAGTGATCCTTTTTTTTTTCATCCAAATAGCCCCAAAGAAACTTTGTTTGGTTCAGTTTTTGTTTTCAATTTCTATGACTCAAAACTCAAAAAATTGAGTTAAAGTTACCAAAATTGAGAACTAGTTTTAGGGTTTTCAAGTTATGGAAACTGAAATATTGTGGCATTCTTGTAAATCTTTGCAATTGTCTAGGTCCTGTGGTCATGACTTGTCTCCATCAAGTCAGACCACAACACACTCTCCCAATGACTCTCACACCCTTTCTTCCTTATCATTACTCTAGTCTTACTCCACAAACCCAAACCACACTCACCACTACTACATTTCATTTCACTTTCACCTTCCTACTCTTTTGTCATTAAAGGAAGAGCACCCACCCATCTAAAGCTCTTCAGTCGAAACCTAACACCTGCCCAATTCTTCCTAAACATACTTGAAGATGGATAAAAACTCGAACCCAATGCACATATTATAACAACCAAAATCTATACTAATAGTTTCATAGGCATATAACTTGTTCAATACCCATGATTAGATAAAATCCAAAATCAGCAAACCCAGGCATTGACAACCCATAGTCAGATAAAACCCAAATCACAAAATCGAAAAAATATTTCTAAAATGGAGTCCTAAAATCAACAATTGTCATCATTAGTGGATCTGAAAAATTTACAGAAGGTTGACAAACAAAATAAAAGAGAAAAGAGAGAGAGAGAGAGAGAGAGAGAGAGAGAGAGAGAGAGAGAGAGGTTGAGGATGTTATCGATTGGGGTTGTATTTAGTGTCGGCCGAGGAGAACAACGCCTAGAGAGTATGGATGTTGAATCCACACAGGGAATCAGTCGATCTAATGAAAAAGAGGAGAGGGAGGGAGAAAATTAGGAAGTAAAGATTGAAGAATTTCAGAGGAGAGTGGAGCGAGACAAAAATTGAAGGAATGGGGAGAGAAAACTCATGCGGGTAAGAACATGTCCATTTTGAACTACAAGTCTATGATAGTGTGTGGGCTCCACCACTTTTTCAAAAATTTTGAGTTTTAGAGGTGAGAATTACATCCAAGAATAAGAACCAAACACAAGTCTAATGAAGTTAAAAGAAAAATAGATATAAAAATATGAGATATGGGTTAGAGGTTTGAGCGATGAGAATTGAGTTTTGAGTTTTTTCTAAACCAAACACATTGAGTCTGTAAAACTTCAATCATAAACTCCATGAGTGTGAAGCCATTAAGCCATTGCAAGCTCTACACTTATGAAGCTGTTTATGCTACATGAGTCAATCAAACAAGGTGAAGATATTGCTAATGCTTCATTACATTATCATGGACTCTGGTGCAACTGCTCCATTTACAGCATGCAGGGAAATGACAAGGACTTCCTGGGCTTTTTGTATTGTCTTCCATGATCACATGAACCGATAAGTGTTATCTTCACAGCAAGCCTCTATTAGGAATAGTTTCTTAGAGCATTCGCATCCAGGAATTTTATCTCATCCTATTTTACCATCCCAAAAAACTACTTTATCAACTATACAATACCATTTTACAATACATCTAGAATCCCAACTTTAGTTTTCCTATCCTACTTATTAAAATAATATAAATTATACAATAAAAAAATAATATAAAATTCACACCCTCTTTCCTTTATCCCTAATTTCTGTCACTTTTCCTCACTACCTCTCTCTCTCTCTCTCTCTCACAACCACACCGCCACCAACAACAGGCACCACCACACCAAAACCCATTATTTAACCACCAAGAACCTAGCTAAGATTTTTCTCAAAAGAAAAAAAGAAAAAAAAAAGCGAAGAATAAAGCAGCAAATCCACCAAATCACCCACCGATCAATGCATCAGTTCAAACCAAGCCAAAACCCCACCATCAAAGCTACCGACAAAGCCCCACACACAGCACCGATCCAAACCCAAAAACCCACTGATCTCTACTGAGAAACCCACCAATCTCCACCAATCCAAACCCACCAATCTCAACCATACCCACCTCTTCCTTTACGCATTGGTCACAAGAAAAGAAAAAAAAAAAAAAAAGAAAAAAAAAAAACCAGAACCCAGAAGAACCTAGAACTCCAAAACCCAAAACATGACCTGGATTGCAACCCACCAAAAAAAATGAACCAATCTCGGTCACAATAGGAAAGAAAAAAAACACCCAGAACACAAAACACGAGAGAGGGGAAGGATGGTGTCTTTGATGTTGTTTTGTTTAGGTTTGATCATTGATGTGTGAATTTGGATTTAGGAGGAGGATGGTGTTTGGATCTGAAGAAAGGAGAGAGCAGATGAGAAAGAGAGAAGGAAGAGAGAGAAGAGAAGAGAAATAATGAGGGAGAGGAGAGAGAAATTTCGAGAATTAAAAAGTAGAATAAAATATTAATATTTTTTTTACAATATCGCTACAATGCAATTCTACATATAGAATTGCATTGTAACAGTATTGCAAAATTTTTTGCAGTACTTGGCTTTTTCAAGTTCTGATGGAGTGGGGATTTTGGGCTTAAATGCTAAAAAATGCTTACATTTGGCATTTGGCATTTGGAATTTGGGGTGTGAATGCTCTTAGATGTGTGGCTTGGACTCAACTTGTCATGCAGTTGTAACACAAGCCTTTCTTGCTGCATTCTCTAAGCTTAGTACTAATGAGTGGAGGAGCCTTAGTTCTAGGTCCATCTTGTGGTACAATGCTAGGACATTCAGGGGATTATCACGTTTTATCACTTCACGGAGTTATGCCAGTCAAATAGAAATTGAGAGTGGCATTGTCTAGTAAGCACATCCATTTTGACGTATCTTTGAGGCCCTTGACAAAACAACTAAATTGGCGGTCTTGTGATAAAAAACTTGCCTTGGCCAAGAGCTTCTCAAATTATGCCTGATAATCTTTCACCGAACCATGTTCTTGTAGTTTAAAGAGTTCTTCAAAGTAGTCCAAGAACTGTGTTGGATAACCATAACACACATGTAGCCCTTCCTTGAACTTTTTCCACAGGGTCACTCTCTTCTCCTGTTTGAGCAACTAATATCACTTTTGAGTTTCACCCTCCAAGGGAAGGAAGCAAGAGCAACTTGATCTTCAATGGGATTCTCGTGTAGTTGGAGACACCACTGCCCATGTCTATTGTGTTGAGCATTAGAGCTTGCTTCCTCATCTCCGTAAGAATGGCTGGTGTTGACTCTAGTGAAAAGCTCCATAATACAGTCCATTAGATTTAGTTCTTGCTAGCCAATTACCAAGGAACTAACATTTTGCTCAAGTTGCTGATCCTGATGCTCTATCCCCAGTCTTTGATACCACTTTGGAAATTACATGGTGTCCTTGCCTATTTGTAAAGATTTAGGAAGAACAAAGAAATATGAAGTTTGTAATCAAGTAAGAATTCTCGGCAACAGGGGGCTTCGAGAATGCAATAATGTTATTCATCATCTAGGGCTCATTTACCTTCGAGAATGCAATAATGTTATTCACCATCTAGGGCTCATTTAACTAATGATTACAACGGTAACATGATAAGCATGCCAACGTCTTTCTCCTACAAACAAGCAACAGATACCTATATTTGCAGAGAAATGCTACGTACGAAGACCATATCTGGGGCTTACAATATTCTCATCTTGACCCAACACCATCATCATTGTAATTACACTAACAGCTCTTTAAATAACTTCTGCGTCGTGACATAACGATGGGTTATTTGAGACTAGTAGCGTGAGAAAAATTTAGAAATGGCATCTCTTCCCATAGAATTTAAACTAGGGATTTAGATACTTGACATTTTCAAAATTCCATGAAAATTTTCATTCAACTACTTTGGTAATCGAGGAGATCAACATTTTATATTTCCAAATTACAACTTGGAGTAAAATTTCACCTCAAAATTCTTTGACTAAATATAGAATAAAGGAGAATTTTTTCCAAATAAGGTTAAATGAATTTCTTGCCACAAAAGACAGTTTTTGATACCGCAGCACTCACTTTCACTCATACAGTTACACCACTTCACAGGAAAAACAGCAATAGGATCAAAATATGAATCAAGTACATAGGTTAAACCCCATAACCACAGCTGATAACAAATGAGTCTTTGGAAAGTAGTAATAATTACATTACCAAAGACCTTAATATTGATGCCAATGATATCCGTACATTATTCATGGAAGCCATCATACAACTATAATCAAATCAAACCTCACCTTTAGCTTACACGCAAAACACCTGATACAGCATTAATACTAGGTAATATTCGATCACCCTTTCTAGGGTGAAGGTTGGCCAAATTAATTACTCTCTTCCAGGTATAAAATTGATCCATCATCTCTTCAAAAATAAAAAATAAAAGATCCATCAGGTCCATCAAATGCATGCTCATGAAAGCAATTGAGCTTGAAACAAGTGCAGGGATATATAAACACTATGATATTGTCTCATATATATTTCAAATACAACTGGATTACTTGACAGAATTCTTTATACAATTCCACACAAAAAATCAAAAGAAGACGAAACATTTAATGGTATTTTCTTTGAATATCTCATACCATCAGTTTTGATTTTATTGGTTATTTACGTGACTCATTTAACCACAGCAGCTGCTAAAAGTAAAACTTTTAGAGCATATAAGAGAAATAAGCTAAAAGTATACCAATTTGATTGTCACCTTTCCACCAGAGTTATCTTTGTTCACATGTTTTACACGATTTAAATTTGTCCATGTACACAGAAGGCAATTGTGAAGTGCTGCATGATCCAACATAATGAGAATACCTTTGTCCACAAATCTGTTATTTTCTACTCTGGAATCAATCAGCTAGGGGCTTAGCAGCTTGAAGCATTTCAACTACAAGAGTCTTCACAGCCCTAGAAAGATACAAGAAGATATTAGTTCGCTGAAAGAAACTAATTCAGCTCAAACAATGCAGCCAAATATTATATTAGCAACCTTTTTAACCTATTATCTTTTGCTAGAGACAGTATATGCATGGTCAAAACAAAATTTCTCAATGAAAAGGGCGGAAAATTTTCAAATTTCAGCTTGAGAAAATTCAAAATATTACAGTATTCAGAAAAGGATTTCTGTAATTAAAGGGAAACAACAAGCACACTGCAAGAAGCAGTGACCACTCTTATTGCTATACCACAAGGGATATAGCAATGATTACATTGCAGGGGATGGTACACCTCCTTCCACACTCCTGTGTATGTTTCCAAGTGAACAGAGGACAATAGTACGGAACCCAAAATATAAAGAATAAGTTTCTCCGACCCACAGTTTACATGACAGTCTATGGAGACTTGGAAATCTGTTGTCATCATATATTATAAAATATTATGGCTATAAAAATGGTGTATCTCTGAGGATATCTGTAGGGCCACTTAATGTTTCTTTGGTCCTTTTGAGTTGGTTTCAAAGTTCATGTAATGTACTAGTCACCTCCCCAACAACACTTTTCCATTGTTGCATATCATTTGATATTATATAAATTGGTATCAATTTTTATCCATGACCACTGTCTGGTATCAAATTAACTAGAACCCTTGCAGCATAAACTCAAATACTTAGAGTGAAACAAAAGCAGAAGAGCACATGTGAAGAGTTTCTCAAATAAAATGTCTCACTTTCTATCTTCAGCACGCCTAGGGAAAGGAATTCGAAGCTTGAAATTTGTCCCTTGATAACCAGCCTAAAAGAAGAAACAAGAGAAAGTTCAAAACAGAAAATGAACGACTTCTTTATAATTCAAAAGTCAATTTTTATTTAACGTGAGTGACCAAAAATAAAAGAGGATCAAATACTAAAGTAAAGCCCCCTTTAGCTCAACAAAAGAAAAAATGAGTTTTCAAAAATATAAACAGCTACGAAAAACAAATTGTTAGACATTAAGAATACCTTAACATTGAAACCAAGGCTATCCAAATCCAGCATGTAAGCAAAGTCCACCTGTCGAAAAATCAAATTCCAGCTTTTATGAAGTGAATCAAACTCATCTCTATCTCTCTTGCCCACATATGGGTGCAAGGCATGTAAGTGTATTTCATTTCTTTAAAATGGCATCATAAACACATCCAGGCAATTGAAGAATGCACATCATACACCCAGGTCACACGGGTAGACTCAATAGATTCTGGTGTAACCATACGGCACCCAATTTATTGGACCTTATCACTTTTAATTTTTACCAGCCAGGGCAGTCTTGGGTGTATAAATGATGAGAAGATATCCTACACTGATCTAGAAACAAAAAGAAAGAAAAAAAAAATTCATCTGCTTCCCAGTTCAAAGTAAGAGTGATATTTCAGATTACCAGAACTGATGTACAGTGTTGCACAATGACTTTTGTATCTTCAGCATGATCTCTATTCATATGAGACTGGAAAAATAGAGTTTTAATTAAGGAATACAAATGGCTTAAGTTTGATAAGAAAAAGAAAATTTTATCACAAAATATTAAATCCCATACAGCAACAGGCTTAGAAAACTGGGCTATTGGATCAACTTTTGCAGATTTATACTCCTCTCCACTGAACTCTGAAAGTAGAAGCAAAAGAAACATACATTAAATGAGAACAGGAAAGAAGATTAAAAATAATAATAATAGTATAACAATTTAGCAGAAAGCATAAGTGACCTGCAGGGCATCAAATCCCCCTGTCCCTCTCAAGAACAGAAGAACTTGAAGAAGAACTGGACTATGATCAAAAGAAGAAATATAAAAGACTGTTATGGTTCACCAACCTCCTGATCCTAACTGAGCTGTGGCAACCCCTGAAACATACCGTACAACTTTTGGTACAATGCGCATAAATTGAAAGTCACCAAAGTCAACCTTCAAATCAAAAGTATCGATTTAGTAGTCCACTTACACTAAAAGGATTTTTTTTTTTTTGTGTGTGTGTTTGGGGGGGGGGGGGGGGGGGGGGTAGGGGAGAAGAATGCTAGAGAACAAGAGTGCAAAAGTTACCCAAAATGCATTTGGATGTCTTGCCAAATATGCAGTACGAATGGCAGCTATATCATTTTCAGAAACCTATATGATTGTTAAAAACAAAGATGTGAAGTCCTTGCAGAGTGGAATAGAAACATAAACACAAAACAACAGAGTAGAATGGAAACATAAACACAAAAAACAGAGTAAAATAGAAACAGAATCAATTAAGATACAATGCAACACTTTAGAAGGTTATAACTTACACAAATAGCATCACCATGCAGAGTGATTACTAAATCAGTCCTGTCCTCGGGATCTCTAGCAACAAGCAATGAGCACTTGGGATTTACTGTTAAGTCCTGCATAAAATAGCAATATGGGACTCGGAGTAGACTGAACTTTCTAAATCAAAAAGAAGAGATTGCAACTTGCAAGCTTTATAAAATGGTAAAGTTAATACCATGGCTATGGTTAACACAGTTACACACACATAAGCATAGGTATATTTATATGCTGTATGTACATGGACCCGGACCTGGACCAGAATATTATGTGAAGAATGATAAATCATGACCTAGCTTTCTAACCTAATCCAGCATATATGACATGCATTGGTAGAATCCGATTCTACCAAAGCATTTATCTTTATGGGAAGCATTCAGAAGATCCTTCACTATATATTATCAATCAACTAAGACAGTCTCATTCTTTAACCCTATATATTATGTATCATATTTCTCAGTTTCTCAAAAGAGAGATATTTTGCAATTGAACATGAAGGTTATATCCTGGAATGTCATCAACCTTATAATTCTCCAGTCTAATATAAACGAAAAAAAAAAAAAAAGTATTGGAACTGGGCAAACTTTTGCATGAGCTGCCAGGCTGCTGACTGCTAATATTGGAGATCCATCTGCAACACAGGCAAAATCAACCATCGACCCTGATGGATAGCCCTCATGCTTCTGCACATGAAAGGGAATTCAGAATAAAGATTAGCCAAGGTCAACAAAATTGGCAGAACAATTAGTAGCACAATAAAACATCTTTTTTTTTTATACAAGTGAGTAGCACAATAAAATATCAACCAACAGGAAGATGCCATGAACATTTAAAGTATATCAAAGGTGCTTACAACATCATAACCACATAGTGACTGTTAATGTAAGACCGATATTAATCCTATGTTATATATGAAGCAATGTAATTTTTATTTTACCAGAATATTATTTCCTGGATAAGTGTAATTTCAGTAAAATAATGACTACCAACACAACTCCATACATGGCATAGAAATGGAATAAGAGTTGATTATACCAAAAAGTTATAATAGCAAAATCCAAATTTCGAATGGGCTTTTGTTTGTTGGGACCAATTGGCTTTTATGTCAGCATCCATATGTGACATTGACATCCAAGGTCTCAATAATTCAAGCTACTTACTTTAATTTCAAGTTGTGGGGGCTAAGAAAAGATTGAGTCATGGACTCCTCTGTGCAACAAGCAAAGTATTTTGAGGCTTTCCAACACACATAAATTTTATTATTAAAAAAGCGAAGAACTCATTATTACAGATTAACAGATTGAGTCATGGACTCCTCTGTGCTGCAAGAAAAGTATCTTGAGGCTCCAACACACATAAATCCAATTAATATGAGAAAAACCTCATTCTTAAAGATTAACTTGTTTCGTTTTTCTCAATCTGATTTTTCCTAACTCAAATGTGTAGGAACAGCATATTTAATAACAAATGTGGGCTTGTTAGAATTATATTTTACTTTTTGTTATAATTAATTGGTCATTTAGGATTAAGACTTTTTGTTGTTGTAATTGGTCATTTTTCATTCAATCAGGTGGGAAGCCCATATAATCACAACTCTACACAAATCTGTTACATCATTCCAGTAAAAAGAAGCCCTAAAAGTTAAGTTGTAAGTGATCCCATTATTGAGAAATACAACATTTCTTTATTGGTTAGTTACAACACATGCACTTGATGGGCCTTGAACTCATAATCTCATTCTCCATCTTACTCTCTTACAAGGGGAGGAGGTGATATTTGAGCTAGAGCTCAAATAAAACATTAACATGAACTGCCAAATAAGATGTCAGATTTCCATTGATGGTTAACTCATGTAGAAGTCATGAGATTCTGTATTACATTGAAAGAATTGTCCAAGATTCAGTGCATATCTATACTAATTTCATCAATCAGAATCAACACTAAAACGAAATAACAACCCTGAACTTATCAAAAAGGTGTTTCAAAAACCTGAGATAACGTAGAGAGCATTCCGCGCACACTGTGATCAAGCACAGTTCGAATTTCCTCAACTGGAGGTAGCCGAGCAGCTTTTTCCTGTAATAACAACAACAACTCAAAATCAACAAAATCCAAATGCATTTTTCCATCCACAATCTTTCTACTCCTACATAGAAGTTTCAAGCATTAGCAAGCTCTTATGCGCGTAATTCAGAAACAGATATAAAATGGAAACAAACCCACACACACACACAAAAAACCTGATGCGCTTGAATGAGTTGAAACACATTGGAGTGATCTTTGTCACTATCTCCAGCTGACACAGTCTGTTTCAGAAAGACAACAACATTATTTTACCATTAGCTTGGATTTGATCACATGGAGTGTTCTTGCTATTTGCATAGCTTCAATTATTCATCAATCAATTATTGTTACAATTTTCTTTTATTTGATTTTCAAAATAATCCATCAATCACTCATTATACAAATTGCAAGATGAAAATACTAATATCATTGAATAATTCTTAAGAATTCAATTAAAACAGAAAATAAAACCCTAAGCTTCATTAGAAGCTGATGTTGACAGGAAATTCAAAAATTTTGAGAATTTGAAAACAAAATTCAGTAGGGACAATTGTAACAAGTTTTCCCTCACTTTCTCGGCAACCAAACGGAATAAGTGAATTTATTTTGAGGAAAATGATAAACGACGAAATAAAATATTAACCTGAGGATGAGGATTTGTTGTGGATAGAGGAGATGAAGTAGCCATGGCGATGGCGAGAGGAGGAGTTGAAGGAGAGTTGGACTTGGGATTCGAGTGGCGAAACTGTAAATTCAGAGAAGATTTAAGGGCATTTCTACTGCCATTAATGCGGGAAAATAGGAAGGTATTCGTCCACGGCGATACCACAGTCCTCATCTCTTCACCTATAACGCCCACACCCACACCCACACTCGATTATTTTTTCTTTCTTTATAATAATTTTGTTTTAATATCTATTGTCTGTTCGGAATTCGCCTACTTAATTCAAAATATTTTACTAAAAGTATTATAAATAAAAGTAATAGTTAATTGAAATAATACAATGAAATTCATAAATAGTATAAAAAAAAAACGGAGATTCTAGTCTTTTGCTCTCAATTTTTAAAAAAATTAGCAATATGCCCCTATTTAGAAACTATATAGGGATATGCCCCTGTTTCGATACTCGATTACCTTAAAATCGAATTTCAATGAAATACTTGATTAGTAGAAAATCGAGTTATGCCCAATAAAACTATAAAAAAAAAAAAAAAAATGCATGGAACTCAATTTTAAGGAATTCGAGTTCCAAAACGCCGCTATAAGGCTTTAAAACGTCACTATAGGGCTTAAAAACGCCACTATAGGACACCCTAAATATGGGGCAATCACACTTATAAAAAATTTTGCAGGAAAACGCCACTATAGGGTTTTAAAACGTCACTATAGGGCTTAAAAAGGCCACTATAAGACTCCCTGAATATGGGGCGATTACACTTATAAATTTTTTTTTGCATGGAACTCGATTTCCTGAAAGTCGAGTTCCATGCAATTTTTTTTTTTAAAGTTTGATCGGGTATAACTCGATTTTCTACGAATCGAGTATTTAATTGAACTCGATTTTAGAGTAATCGAGTATCGAAACAGGGGCACGCCTCTATATAGTTTGCAAATAGGGGCATATTGCCAATTTTTTTTTTAAATTAAGGGTAAAATGCCAGAATCCCCCCAAAAAGAACAGTAGAATCCATGAATAATAACAAAAATAAGCTAAATAGTAAATTAAGCTGACAAAAAATAAGCTATTCAAATGAACACCTAGTATTTTTATCTATTATAAAATTTCAATTAATGCAATATTATTATCAAGCCAAAACATCAATTCATTTTTAGAGTTGGTAAAGTTCAAACCCATATCCAATCCAAGGACAGAGATTTACTTTTTTGTTTTTCCCCAAAAATTGAGTTAATTAGAACTCGCAATATCAAATATAATGTATTTCATATATTTTTATTATATATAATAAAAGTTATGTTTTAATATTTGTGTTTATGCCACATAAATATCCTATCTAATTGTTTACGTGTACAACAATAAAGAGACTTCATTTGGTATAGAACCCTATGCCCACACAAGTTGCATCAATATCTCATTTTTCATGATTTTTGATAGGTGGAGGTTAGGATTTCTCTCAAATACCTTAGGCTTCGTTTAGGAGTCATAAAGGAATGTAATAAAATAATCATAAGGGAATGGAATGGAATGGAATGAAATGTTTTAAGTAAGGGAAATTAATGGAAAAGAATTGAATGAAATGAAATTAAGTAACCTTGATTGGATATTTTAAAATAAATGAATGAAAATAAATGGAATGTAAGTAATCTTGTTTGTGAGTAACATGGAGGGAATGGAATTGAATCATTTTATGAAAATATTACTATTAGACCACTATTTTAAAATAAAAAGCTGAGTATATAGAGGTATTTTAAGAGTTTTAGTAAAAAAATTCATTAAATCTAATTTCATTCCCTCTCATTCCTCCCAATTTCTGAGGGAATGAAAAACTATTCCCTCTTACTTATTCCATTTAGGGGTGTGCGCGGTTTGGTCAACTCGGTTTTTATTCAAATTTGTTACCAAACCGATAGGGATCGGTTTTGTAATAATTGAAACTGATGCACACCGATTAGGGTTGATTTTCTGACCTATAGCAATGCGGTTTGATCAACTCAGTTTAATCGGTTTGGTCGGTTTGATTTGAAACATTAACAATCTTTTTTTTCTTTATTTCTTTTTTAAATCTGTTCAACCTATAAAAAAATCTATTCAATAGAAACTTTATAAAAAAAATATGTTCACCCAAACAGTAATGATCCAAAACCTGTGCAAAAAATATATTCACATAAAAAAAATTTTTTAAAAAAAAAAAAAAACCTATTCAACAAATTTGTTCACATAAAAAAAATCTGTTCAACAAATTTGTCCACATAAAAAAATCTATTCACCCAAACAGTAATGATCCATATTGGCTCACATAAACAATATGTGCAAAAATCTGTTCTCCCAAAACCTACAATAATGATCCAAATTTCATCATTTTATTCACAAAAACAATATGTGCAAATTTTTGTACAAAGCAAACTGTCCAAACAATTTCACAATTTCACTGTCCAAACAATTTCACACATGACAAACTATCTAAATTTTTTCATTTCATTCACCATGCAAAAATATTTTGAAATTGCCTTAATAAGAGTTCAACTCCCAAAATATTATCATGTAGCATATAATATCAGTAGTGTCACTGTGTGTGTTAGTGTTAAGAACAATAAGCGTTAATGTATCCACTTAATAACGTATTACAGAACCATTTATCACTATCCACAAATGCCAAAAGAAAGATATGCAAATTAAATTAGCATTTAGGTAAAAGAATGCTAAATGCTTGTATCCCCAATGATACTCCCACCCATGAATACTTAAATAACTACTATCAGTGAAAAGTCCACTACTAATGTCGACACCTCATTTTGCAACCTGCATTTAACCTCACATGGAGGGTAAAAGGGTAATTTTGCCTTGGGAATATGCATCTTGATTTTGGTCATTAGATCCTTAATCTCATTTCACCAAAATGATCTTGATGTCGTAACGATCAAATCGACTGGTCATAAACCCTAATCAGACCACCAGATTGAAAGTTATCATCAAATCAAGTTTTAATGGCTGAAATGCACTATCACAAATTGAGTCCGACTATATGTGATTATGAACAATTGATTTCAATTGGTTATAAGTGTAATCAATTTGAGATCAATGATGTGTCATAATTTGATTGGTTAGGACTACATTTTATGGTGAGGTTGCATACACCTAATTAATTAGATAGTTAAACATTAATTATTCAATGAGTAATTTGTGCAATTATCTTTTAATTAGAGTAAATTTAGAACCAATTAAATCTGAAATGGGAGTGATTGAAGCCATTTAGTGTTAATTGAGAGCTAATTTGAGACCTATTAATGTTAATTGTGCTGAAACCATTTTCAAACAAATGACCTTTGCTCATCATTTCATCCATATCTCTCAAAATATTTTGAATTTGTGAATAAGGTTAATTTTCCTAGAAACTAGACATCCGGGGCTTCAATTTGAGCATAAGAATGAGATAATTCCGATCAGAATTGAGTTAGATATGATTTTTCGAAGTTAGCTCTACAAGCTGTTACAGCAGTTGCGGGAAAACCGAATTTGGCTTGCTCCTCACTCCTACCAATCTTTCCATTTAATACACCAAATTTCCCCTAAGGCTAAAATGAGGACTAGGTTCATGATTCTTCGTCAACCCTCATTAAATGGCCTTCCATTCATATTTTCTCCATCACTACTATATAAACCCCCCTCTCTTTCATTCCAAGGGATACAAAAAACCTCCCTCTCTTCTCTTCTCTTGAGTTCTAGTGAAGTGGAGTGGTCTTGTCATATCTTGGTCTTCCTAAGACTCAAGGTATTGAGTGAGACTCACTCTTCCTCTCCTAACTCTTCTTTTCCTCCACCCTTAGGACCTCCACCAAGAGTCTCCTCCTCCACCATATAGATCTTGCATGAAGGTATAATTCCTTTCTCTAACTGTTTGTTTATGTTGCCATGATGAGAATCTAAGATTAAAGCATGATAATTTCATTGAATATGTTTGAATGTTCTTAATTGTTTTTATGTGTTCTTCACATGTTCTTGGTTGTTCATCACATGTTGATGTATATCACTAGTTTTGATCTTAAATCCAAATCAGAAATATGAAAAACATGTTTGTTTAATAATTCTTTCAAATTCTTGAATCTAGGATACCACCATCCACACACATTCACTAGAGTTTATTTTTCAATCCAAATGTCATGTTTAATGAATTGAATTAGGGTTTATCACAGGCACACACATTAAATTTAACATGCAAATTGATTGATAACATATTGGATGATGTGATATGAATGTTGGCCACCAAAGTCTAGAAGATTGGTTTCACCGAGTAAGGTGGGTGCCTAACACCTTCCCACCTTGTAACATAGCCTCCGAACTTAGATCAAGGGTTGATAGACCAATGTTTATCCTTGTAATTTTCAATTTTTAGATTGTAACCAGGAAATAAAGCCATGTACTTTATCTTAGATTGTATCTAGGACCAAAGCCATGTAATTTTCCTATAATCAAATGTAATTTCAATTTCAAATTAATAAAATGATGAATTCTTTTTCAATTATGGTTTTCTTATTTTTCCAATAATTAAATAAGTGGCGACTCCATTGTAAAACCCCTAATCTAAGGGGGAAAATATAACTAGTCGAACCTCCATTTTGAGAGGCAACTACACGACTCCACCCATTCACGTGGGTTTGGCCCAACATCTTGAAAAAGGGGGCTGGGGGTGCGGTCTCTCACAACTAATAACAGTACAAATATAATTAGCATAAAGGCAAAAAAATGTTAATTCTTGTAAGTCCTTTGTCCAGTAAGTCTGTACACTATGCATCATTCTAAAACTCCTACAAAATACTAAACAAAACAAAATAAACACGTGTTAATAACAATAAAACATTTATAAACAATAAAATATTTATAATTAACACAAACGAATGATAATAGCAAGTTTACTTACATAATACTAACTACTAATTAACTCCAAGCAAAGAGTAGCATGTCACTCATCATCATCCAACACAATGATGCTTGGATCTTCCTCCATAGGCATTGGGCAAACCAATGCAATTTCTACAATCCCATTCAAAACAAAATGATTCTTAAGCATTAAGCAAATAAATAAACAATTGAATAATTGATACATACAACAAACAAAATGAACATATATATATATATATATATATATTTACCAGTGTCAATCTCAAAACCATCCATATCCTCCACATTATCCATGCACTCCCGAATCTTTATTGGTCTTTTTTTCTTTGCATCCTTCAATCCATTTTGGATACAAATAAGGGCTTCAACTATATTAGGAGATAGTGAACTATGAAAAGGATCCAAAACATGCCCTTCATACTAAAAGCAAACTCGGATGCAACTGTAGAGACAAATAACCAACATATCACGGGCAATATGGGAAATGACTCGATATCTAGAAGAATTCATTTTCCACCACATCAAGATGTCAAAATCTTCTACATCAAGGTCCTTGAAGATTCCAACAAATACCTATCCAACTCAGATTTGCTTTCCACACTGTTCTCGTTCGTCAAGTGTTGCTTAAACCTATTATTATAGCTTTTAATGCAATCAGACAATGAAGCATTACCAACACTTGGCCTGGAGTCCCTAGACAATGAAGCATCACTACCACTACCACTAGAACTCGAAGCTCCATTTTAAGCCACTCTCTCCACATACAATCTCTTCAATGCATCCCGAACCTTAGAACTCATCACATCCCCCTTGTCCTTTCCATACCACTCCCTAAACCAAAACTTGACATACTTCAATCTATACCTTGGGTTAAGAACAACAACAACAAAAAGCATCAAGTTGATATTATCTGTACTTCTCCAATACTTATCATATATTTTTTTCACCTCTATCACCATACTCCTCAAAAGTGGACCCCCCAACAACACTGCACAACTGTTGTAATTGATCTTCAATGCTAATTATCTCTTGGAAGTATGTATTAGAAGTGACAAACAAGAACTCAGAAAATCTAAGTGTCGCCTCATAAATATGCTAAGAAATTTTACAAAGGTCTTGACATTTTCTCAATCAAGATAGATAGGAGGACCAATGGGCTTTTTTCCATTCCTTTTCGCTTCACAAAAATAAAGTTTGTAATGCCCATCCTCATCCTTTAACGTATCAAATGCTCTTACAAATTTCAAAGCACAATCTAATATGAGATAAGTGAAATTCCACCTTGTTGACACATCAAGGACAACAAACATTTGGCTTTGATTTTCTCATTTTCAACACATTCTTGAAACTTCTTAAACCTTGCAAGAGAGGCTCTCACATATCGCACCACATTCCGAACCTAGGCAATTGATTCATGAATGGAATTCAACCCACTTTGCACTATCAAATTCAAGATATGAGCACAATAACGCATATGCATGAACTCACCACCCAATATGCTACTATCTCTTTCTTTTGTTTTCTTCTTCACATAATCAATTGCCACATCATTAGAGCTAGCATTGTCCGTGGTAATTGTAAACAACCAGTCTATACCCCACTTCAACAAACATGATTCAACCGCTCTACCTATGGTGTCCCCTTTGTGATTAGTTATAGGGCAAAAGTTCAAGATTTTCTTTTGGTAAATCCAATCCCCATCAATGAAGCATGCGGTGACTACCATGTAGTTCAAGTTTTGTATGGATGTCCAAGTATCCGTTGTCACACAAACTCATTACCCAACAAAAGCTCTTCTCAAAATATCCACCTCACTAGAATAAATCTTCATACAAGCTCTTGCAATGGTAGTGCGATGGGGAATAGGAAACCTAGGCTAAATTATTTTCATAAATTCTTGAAAGCCTTTCTGCTCCACAAATTTAAAAGGCAATTCATCAATAATGACCATCCTTGCCAACGCCAACCTTATCTTCTCTTCACTATAGTTTGCAACCACTAACACATTTGAACCACTCTCCCCTTCCTTCTTAGCTTGGAAAAATGGTTTTTTGCTTATAATCACGGGGAAAATGCCACTTCTTACACACCTTCATATGTTGCAACATGCCCAAAGTACCATTTGTCTTACCATGACAATTATATTGATTTTTACAATAATTGCATTCAGACCTAGGCTTCTTGGGATCAAGACCAGCCAACTTAATGAAGTATTGCCATACTATAGACGGGTCCTTACCACCTTATTTAGGTGATAGTGGGGGAAGTAATGCACCAAGACCAATTGGTGCTGCAAGTTCAGGTGGATTAGGGTCAGGAGGAGGTGGGTTAGGGTCCCTAGGGGCACCAAATCCAGGTGGAGCATTGATATCCATCTAATAAAAAAATTTCCAACCAACCAAAAAACAAAGTTTCCACAACAATGTCAAATTATAATTTTTCAGCAAATATAATATCAAATGGCTCACTCTCAATCAATGAATTTCACAATCAGATCCAATAATAGCAATAACTAATCAATTCAGTTACAATAAGACAACAATAATTGACTAACAATCATTAGTCATTACTCAACAATTCATGTCACTGATATTGACAAGGAATTCATCATATTATTCTCAATATAAATATAAAATAAAAGTTAATTATATATATATAAACTTAAAGCAGTTGTTAATGAGTACTAAAAATTTAAAATGAAAATGTTGAATATAGTGAGTGATTAGTGTTTAGTGATTACCTCTCAGTGAAGGATTAAAAGCGTGAACTCTCTCAATCTCGTCCCCCTCAAAAATTAAAATGCTGAAGGAAAAAAAAAAAAACATTATTAAAAAATTGATTAAAAACAAGTGCTAAAAAATTGATTAAAAAAAAAAAAAGAACATTTTGGGGGTAGAATAGAATATCATTTGTGGGTACAATATCAGGTGGTTATTAAAAAAAAAACTAACTAGAAGATTATGTACCGTATTTCCATTAACTGAAAACTAACTAAATAAATTAACTACACGGTAACATTGCATAGGGTATAATCTCTTTCTTTTTAAATAGTTAGCACGTGTCTCATTATGTATGCTACTCGTGTATATACAATAAAGTTCCTAAATAGTTAGGTGTAATAATGCTCATTGAAGGAAAGTGAAAAATCAATGAGGATCAATTCCTAAAATGCTTGTCGTGAAAATTCCTCATGCTCTGAGCTTTAATAGCACATATAAGCAATAATATAACACAATCACATTAATATTAATCAATGTACATCAGTGTAAAAGAATGAGTTGGGAAAAGCCACACTGGTCCAGCTCACATCAAAATCACACTCTCGTCTCGTGCTAGCATTTATGGCATGGGAAAGAGATTCATATTAACCCTCAGTTCTATCATACATACCATAACTCATACACTATGCAACATTGAAGAAGAAAATGGTCCACACTCCACAGACTCCCCCTACTTGAGTGCAAAGTGCGTTCAACAAGTAAAAAGAAATAGCTTTTTGACTCTTTGAGCTTATTTTGACACACCCCACACCAAAAAGAGAGAACTTTTTTTCCCTAGTTTCAACAAATAAGCAAATCAGAAAAGCACATCCGAACACAAACCAAACAGCACAAACTGTTTTCCAAGGTTGCAAGAAGTCATCACAAACAAACGGAGCAGTAATCTAGAATATGATTATAATGTATAATACCTTCAACAGTAGAGTTCTGAAACTGACTCACCAATTCCGAGCGGCGAGAGCTAGAGGAGAGAGAGAGAGAGAGAGAGAGAGTCAAGGGTTATGACTCATAACTTATGAATTTATACTAAGGGATATCTAAAAACCTAGCATAAAAAGGTGCCGTTTTTGTGTGTGTGTGTGTGTTTTTTTCTTTCTTATATTTATAATAATACCAATACGACGACGTTTTAGTTAAAAAAATTAAAAAGGATACTGGGTAAACGACGCCAAAAGCAGCAGAAGCAAAGAGATATTTGTTCATCAGTTTGGTTCGGCTCTCACTCGGTGCTAGATTTCCTTCTTTGATGTCTTCACCGCACCAGCATTGGAACTTCATTCAAGTTTCGATCACCGGCATCGACTCCGTTGGTCGGTGGCAGTGGCAGTGTGGGAAGGTCGGTGCCGGTCGGTCTTGTCGGCTCCGATGAAGGTTTGCACAGTCCTAATTCCATTCCCTCCCACTTAAACTCCCAAACAAGAGAATGAACTTTTCATTCCCTCCATTAAAACTCCCAAACAAAAGAAATGAAAAATATTCTAAAAATATTCTTTTCATTCCTTTCCATTCCCTCCTCCCAAACGAGAGCTAAGATTTCGTTTGAGAGTTCATAAATGAATGGAATTGAATTGAATTGAATGTATTTAAGTAAGGGAAAGGAATGGAAAAAAAAAATGAAATGAAATTAAGTAACCTTAATTGGATGTTTTAAAATAAATGAATGAAAAGAAATGAAATGAAATGAAATTGATTCATTTTATGACAATATTACTATTAGACCTCTATTTTAAAATAACAAGTTGAATATACAAGGGTATTTAAGGAATTTTAGTAAAAAATTCATTAAACCTAATATCATTCCCTTCCATTCCTTTCAATTTGAGGGGAATGCAAATTTGAGGTTTTAAGGGAATAGAGAGAAATAAGTGTTTCTTTCTACTTATTAGATTTCCTCCCAAGTAAACTCTCAAATAAGGAAATGAACTTTCCATTTCCTCCATTAAAACTCCCAAACAAGGGAAGGAAAGAATAATCTAAAATTATTCTTTTTATTCCTTTCCATTCCCTTCTCCCAAATAAGGGCTAAGGTTTTTGCCTCTACAACATTATTAGAAGTCATGCTACACGAGCCTTTATACGAGCTCTCCAATTAGGGTGATTGACTGCTATTGAGCTTGAAGTCAAGCTTGTCTAGATCAATTGATCAATTGACGTGGTGTCAAGACTTTAAAAACATTTTTTTTTTCAATTTTGTACTTAAAAAAACACATCATAAACTCAACAAAACTCAAGGTACAGTTTTTCCAACAATCACTCTCTAACTCTAAGCAATATTACACCACCCAATAACTTATTATTGAATTTATATTTTAAAAAACCAACCGTTGAATTACATTATCTTCATATATTCTCCATACTTACAAAATTTCAAGATAATCAGAGATCAATAGTCATGTCATCAATCAATTATTTAAATTTAAATTTTTGTAGTTTAAAATAATGCATAAAAGATGAATTTATGGATCAAATGGTAAATTATATCTGTTTGGTATGGAAATAGGCATGCATGTTGAAAACATATAGAATATGTAATCCAATGGTTGGTTTTTTAAAATATGAATTCAATAATAAGTTATTGAGTAGTATAATGTTGCTTAGAGTTACACCAGGTGTAACTTAAACCCAACTCCTTATATATATAAACTCATTAGCTTATTGTTTTGGATTAATCTCTTAGTAATTGTCCAAATCTCATGATGAAGGAAAACGTAAATGTTAGCATTTAAAACCTGTTCAATACGTGTTTCATGATCTTCCTCGGCTACTCTCAAAAGACTTTCACTACCCAAATAAGTTATACTACATCTCCAAGAAGAAGAAATCTAAACAAACAGAAAAAAGAAAAAGGTAGAAAATCAAAGAGAGAATAGAATAAAGTTTAAAAAATGGAAAAGAAAAAAAAGAAAATGAACCAAATGATTTTCTTTTTCTTTTTCTTTTTTTTTAAATTTTTTTCTTTTTTATTTTTATTTTTATTTTTTAAATTCTGAAACTATGGGACCGGCTTACAAGCCAAAGAAACCGGCCACCACATTCTTCTTTTGCTTATTTATATTATTAACAGACCAAAAAAAAAAAAAAATTACACAGCTCTCAAAACTGATTTAAGTGCAAATGTTGAATGGCTCAAGAATGCAACTTCCCGTTAACAAGAAAATTACTAAATTGCTTTAATTTCTAAGTTATGTAGTCAAATAGTCCTCTTTTCATACTATTTAGGAAAATATCACTCTTTTGGAACTCGACAGGAACTTGGCATTGTTGATGTCAATTGTTGAGTTCAAAACAATGGTATTTTACTAAATAGTTTGAAAATTCAACTGTTTGGCTACATAATTTAAAAATAAAGGCTATTTAGATATTTTTGCCTACAAACTTGGTTGTAATTAATAACTACAATTTCACTCTTTTTTTTATTAAATGTGAATTTTAACAAATTCACTATTGGATTGCATATTCTTATTATATTTTATTTCCATAATTGTTAGATGAATATGAAAAGTTTGTTTATTTGGAAATATATTAATATTAGAAATTATTACATTTACTAAGAAATAGCTATTACAACACTTTTAGAGAGAAATAGTTACTCCTAATTTTAAAGAATAGTTATTAATAAAGAATGACTATTCCATGCAATAAAAATATAACCAAACTATTGAATAGCTAAACCATGGAGAAAATTGGCCTTTGCCCTTTTTAAAAAAACAATCTAGTGTTTTGCTCTCTTTCCCAAACTAATTAAAGAAATACTCCTCTTTTGAAACTCGATTTTTGGACAATCAAGTTATAACAAACTGAAAATTAAAAAAAAAAAAATCCTGGATTCCTATAGTGGTGTTTTAAGAAGTTCTATAGTGATGTTTTAAGACCCTATAGTGACGTTTTGGAACTCGAACTCCATGAACTTAAGTTCCATGCAAATTTTTTTTTTTTTTATCGCCCCATACCTATAGTGACGTTTTAAGAACTCTATAGTGGCGTTTTGAAACTCAATTTTTGGATAATTGAGTTATAACATGGACATTTCTCTAATTAGTTTGGAAAAGTAAGCAAAATGCTAGTTTTTTTTTTTTTTTTTTGAAAGAGGCATTTGCCCATTTTCTCCGCTAAATCATAGAAATAGCTATACATTACAATGTCTTTTATAATCTACCAAACATGCCTTTATTTTAGCTTATTAAGTTTAAAATTTATCATTTTATTCCATTATCTTTGATATGCCGTTACTTTAGTCTTTCTATCCATTGCCCTTTAAAAATTTTTGTTAACCCCTTAAAATGATGTTGTTTCACATTTTAAACAATAAAATATAGTTTTAGAGATTATTTTGCTAATTTATTTAATTACAGTTATTCAAGGTTAATGGAATAAAATGACAATTTTTAAATTCAGTGGACTAAAAATGACAAATGATCAAAGTTCTAAGATGTAGGTGTTTTTTTTTTTTTTTTTTTTTTTCCTCTAACAAGGTGTTTCTTTCTTTCCCCCAGTAAGAACAAGTTTTCATGGTGACAAATTAACAACCTACCTACCTTCTTAGTAAAAATAATAGTAACATTAAGGAGAAGTGAAGACACTCAATCTTTTTTTTCTTTGCTTTATTATTATTATTATTATTTGCTTTTTTTTTGTTGTTGTGTTTTTTTGTGAAGGGCCCAAGTGGAAAGATATGTGAGAGAAAATACGATATTTTCTATAACATTACTTTTTCTTCTTTCACTTGGGTTTTTTTTTTTTTTTTTTTTTTTTTTATTTTTTTTATAAATCAACATTTTTTTCCGCTTCTTGTCTTGTGATATCCTTGTATTCTCTTTTAATACATTTTTGTTATGCAGAATAACAAAATCTTGAACCTTGTTATAAGAACTATTTTCCTCATAAAAAAGGATAAGAGGGCGACTAAACCTTAACCCTACTCAAAGAATCAATGATTTTAAGAGGTGTTTGGTTTGTGTTTTTAAACAATTATTTTCAGTTTTTAAACACATGTACCAAACGGGCACCTAGGTCATTAAAGACAATAGTCCTTAAGTTGAAATAGCGTCAATGTTGTTGCTTTCAAATATCCACACTCAAGACCTACCCAACAATAAAATCCTAATTACTGAGCCCAAGCCACTAGTGTAGGTTGTACCTCATTATAGGAGGTTGATCACATCAACGAGAAAAAAAATATATAAAAATAAAATAACAAGAATATAGTTATAAAAATTAAAAATTTTAAGTTGCAAAATTATTTATAGATTAGAAAGTTCAACTAGGAAGTAAGTTAATACAAATTAAAATTCAATGATTTAATTATATGAAAAAGAGAAGAAGCAAAGCTCAACTTTGAATAAGAGATTTAATTTTTGTTCTTTCATTCTTTCTACACTTGCTAATGTTAACTTGAACTAGTTTCAAAATTTTAACTTCATTCACTATTCAAACATGGATAGGAATGATAATACAAATTGTGCTGTGGCATGCATCATTTTATTTTATTATTATTATTATTTTTTTTGGTGTGGATATGGACGCCCCTGCGTTATGCCATGCACTTAAGGTATAGGGAGGTATCATTTGGCTCAGGCTCAACTATGCCAATGGTGTGGCATGCATCTTTGAAATTCAGAGATGGGTGAGTTCTCAAATTATACATTACTAGTGTTTAACTCGTGCTTACACACAAGAATGATGAATTGTAGTGATGCTATTGATATTAGTTTGAATTATTAAATATATAGGACATTAGTTCGACCAAGACATTTTTCCTTGCAATTTTAATGGTATTTATTATGCCAAGTTTCTCATTACACTACTGTTATGTATATAATTTTGAAAATTACTATTGGACATTACATATACAATATCAATTCACTATCACTATTCATGAAATTCTACTAAATACAACACAAAATAAAAGAATAAATTGGTTATATAATATCTCCTAAATTGAATAGGGATAGGTGCATGGAATCATTTAGCTCAATTAAAGTTTGTTACGCTCAAGATCCTAACATACAAAATATCTAAATAGAAACAATATAAAAATACACTCATTGGCTCAGGGAAAAAAAAAATCTAAACAATTTAATTTGTATGAAAAGCTAACAAAGACAAAATTTAATTTTGATTCTAAACAATCTAACATATATATATATATATATATTTATTTATTTACATTGGACTCTTTGTTTTCTACACTGCATTAACTCACTCGGCACAAAAATTTAAAAGCTAAGATTAGATGAGACACATGACATAAAATTAGACTCTAATTAAATTCCAATTTGAAATCTAATTGGATTTTCTCTCAGCTTTGCCTATTAATATATATATATATAGAGAGAGAGAGAGAGAGAGAGAGAGAGAGAGATTTCTACCATGAGTCTTGATGTACTTGGTTGAGTTAAGAATTGAAGGATCATAATGCAATCAAAAGACCATCTGAATTTGGCATGGGGAATAATATCAAGGGCTAAATACACGAGTGACCCAATGTGATGCCAATGAGATTCTTAAGAGTGGGGAAGAACTATAAAATGATTCTTACCGAACTTAACAGATTTTAGACTTCAAAATCTACCACGACTGAGAAATATAGAGGAAAGACACATGGAAGTGGAGCACAGAAGAATTATCAAATTTGAGATGTCCTAAGCCTGCAGTATTGTTATGAACTAAAAAAGCATTTCTCAGGGATATGTTCACTATTAACTAAATAATTTCAAGTGCTTAATCATTTTGATTTCTGGAAACTTTTCATTTTCTATTAAAAATTATAAAATTGTCTTCATCTTTCAAATAGTGGATTAGCATTACCTCCTGTGTTTTAAATATCCTTCTTAGTTCCTCAAGGCCCCCAAAATCTTGGGAACATTGAAGCTAGTGGAAAAAAAATGGTTTTGTGATGCACTAGATTCAAAAAACAACACAGCAATTTCGTTCTCTTTACTTTTCCAATTAGAGTAGAACAAAGGAATCAAGTGCAGATAATATTGCAAAACTGATGGACAAGCTTTGTCTTGCATTATGCTTTGACGTTTTTATTTTTTTTCATTGCAAGCCAACTAAGGAACACTGCACTAACCATATCAGAAAACTAAAAGAAACTTGTGAACTTTAAATTGAGGTAAATATGATATACATAATTATGTGTACTTTGTAGAACCATCTCCAACATACAGTTGACACATTTTTGGATAACCTGAAACTAAGATTCCCATGGGTTCCACAAAAAATGATGGTTGGTAATGAGCTATGACTAGATGTCACTAAGTTAACAGGATGGATCCCAAATTTCCCATACCCTACCAATCTAGACAAATTCTTCATTTCAAAATGTTCAGATAAGTATTTTGAGCCCACTATTCTCTATTCATAGCCTGAAGGTGTGTTAAAGCAGCCTACCATGTGTTTGAAATGACATCCTATATACTTTGAGTAATCAATTACAAGAGATCACACGAACATTAGTTGTAGTGTGGTTGATCACTGACATTGAAGATACCCTTTCTCCTCCAGGTAAGACACTACTTGCCCAGCCATGGCACCTGGCGCAGCGCAAACCCCATCTTTCTGTTGTATTTCAATCTGGAAAGCAAGTAAAATTATTCAGTTTGATACACATAAGACGAAGGCACAACATAATAAGAGACATGCCTGTGATTTAATGATGTTTCACATTTGATAAAGCTCAACATTCATAAGGACACGGCCACAATTAGTTTCCATCCCTAAATAAAGACATACCTCACAGCTCAATGGTGGTTCATAAGGATCATCTATCCCAGTAAAACCTGCAAAATAATATGGTCATATGAAAAGGACCAATTGGTAATGGACAAGAAGATTCAACATTCATCATCATCCCTACCAACAAAGTTTGAAATGAAAGTTTTATAAAATTAAGTAATCTTATATTACTACTTTCAATGATTTAGGATCACTTCTTTGAAAAGTATGTAGAGTAAGGAAAAACAATGAACCTACTGTGATTTCATAATCATATAACCAACAAGATAACCTATGGTATGGTCATAAGACCCACCAGACAAAATATAAGCTTTAATGAGAAAGATTTTAGGTGCTCCTGCAGTACCCTCCTCATGCTAAAGAACCATGACTATGTAATTTTCAAAAAAATCAGGGATTGAAATAGCATCTGGTTGGTGATTTAGAAGAACTTCATTATTCATGGCTAGTTAAATAAAGATGACTTTGATCTGCAGAACAGATTCAATGCAAGACACAATAAGAAATGAAATAACTCATGAACCAGGGTACCAGAATAACTTGATAAAAACCCTTACCACGTGCTGTGGCTTAAGAAAACTATGAGGGTCAGTTCCAATTTCACCAAGTTACAGAATCACCAAACAAAGATTCAAGTCAGCTGATAAGGATGCTCATATAAGGTCATAAGATGATGAAAATAGAAGATGCTGATACATAAGATGTAAATAAGACTTCAAGTGAAAATAAATCATATCACATGCTTAAATTGTTAAGACAACTTTAATGGATTGGGACCCAGATCATAGCAAGGCACTCTGGTATGGGAGCAGTATTCACACTGTAAGCTTCACTTCATGTATTCTTGAGTTCCTTGCAAACTCATAATGCATAGAACAGAAAGCTTATAATAGAAGTCAAACAATGCTGCCTTTGAAAAATAACTTAAACTCTTTACATTTTCAATTTTTCCTTTAAGATATGAAAGAATTTAAAATTATAGCGTCCACACCACAATGATTTTTTTTTATCATTAGAACAAGACACCAATTGATTTTTGGTATAGGTGGGATTCAAACTCAAGCCCCTTATTCGATGACAAGAGATTTACTTTTTTTTTTTTTTTTTTCTTTTTTAATTACAAGACTTTACTAATGGCTAACTGGAACCCACATTCACTATAGCAATTTAATTTCTTCCCTTTTATCATTGCAATTATTGGGATGAATCTCCATGTCATAATTTTTAGTTTAATCACATAACAGACAGTGTACTCTTTCTTTTTTGTTTTGGGGTTTTTTTTTTTTTTTTTTTGGTGGGTGGAGGGGGGGGATTGAGTTTTGAAAGCAGACAACCATGTTAATGTATTAAAGCAGCATGATAAGCATGTTTCACAAAGCACACCTTTGATTTTTCCAGAACGTGCAAGCTTGTAAAGGCCTTTTGTATCTCTCGCTTCACATAATTCTAGAGGCATGTTCATGAAAACCTGTTTACATAGAAGTCAAATTGAATTCCAATTTAAAAGAACAGAAACCAAGTAATAATAATAATAACTATTAGAAGGAGCCTTGCCTCAATAAAATTCGCATCTGGTAACATCGCACGGCAAGCATCTCGATCTTTTCTATACGGAGATATGAGACTGGCAATACAGATCAAACCAGCATCCGCAAAGAGTTTTGCAACTTCCCCTGTATTAGATAATAAAATTATAGTTTATCAATTGTAATAAACCTTTAGTACGCACTCATTTCTATCATTAAGATATAACATTACAGTTATAATTTATTTATTTTTTAATCCCTATTGAATTAACACAGCAGAATTGGAGCAAAAAGTTTTGCTATTCCATTCATCTACTGAAATTATTATATTTAAAGCTACAAGTCTATAAAGGTTGATATTTACTCACATATGTCTACTGTGTACATTCTAGCTGCTAGGGCCCTCATCAGATTAGAGCTGGCAAGAATTTTCTTCCCAGTTTTTCCAACACACACAGCATGTAGTGACTAATGTTGGTACATATCATTGATCCATAGAAGCAGGCGGATAAGGTCAAAATTATTTCAGAAACAATAAAACCTATTCTATAACTAATGGTAATCAAATTTATCTAGTTCTATCAAGAAACTCTTCCAAACAATCCATTAGTCGATAAAAATTATTGAATCACTAGGAATATAAACCCAAACTCTGGAGCAACATTTAATGTGAAAGCCACGAAAATATAGATCCAACTTCTTTCAGTTTCTATTGGTCATACAAGCCTTCAACAATATACATAAAAAAAATTAATGAAATGAAATTGAGCATGTACCAGTGAAGACTATATTGAACATTAGTTCACATGTCCATTATATACCTTAAAAAGTACAGAATCTGCTAATAAAAAATTTGATTTTCAAGCTTACAGCTCACCCAACCCAAACCCCAGAAAATGTTTGTTGTATATAGAAAATACTCACCAACTCTGCGTATATTTTCAGTCCGATCTTCTTGTTTGAAACCAAGGTCCTTGTTTAGTCCATGCCGAAGGTTATCTCCATCAAGGATGTAGGACAGCTTTCCCCTGGAGTGGAGTTCTCTACTTAGAGAGCACGCCAGTGTGCTTTTTCCTGAACAATTTGGACAAAAGGATTCAGCAAGACATAGCAACTACATCCAGTATAGCATGCTAGAACTAGCCTCAAATCTTTCAATATCATAGGAAAATCAAGGAGACATCATATTAACTTGTTCACTTCTCAAAATTATTGGCAATGTAATGATACTTATCAGGCTAGTAAGTAGACAACATTTCTGATGGTTTTATGAATTCCATTGTTAGTGAGTAATTCACACAAAAACATATCTTGAGAAAAAATGAAGAAGCCAATGGTAAAAATGTTAGCAGTCGCCAAGGGAAAGAGGACATTAAGCCTAGCCTCCTGGTGACCTTAATAATTGACTTGCTGCATAAAACCTCTACCTGATGAAAAGGACAGTGTGGGTTTCAAGAATTTGATCCAACCATAATAAACTAGATTCCTAGCATACATTTCTACTGTTCCTGTAGAATTTCATCAACTACTCAAAGACCCAAATATTGCTTCTTCCAAAGCTAGCTCAAAATGAAAAATGCAATTATAAAAGCAGAAGTTCAGCTAATTTTATGTTGGTAAATAAGCGGTTCCATGCCCCTGTACAATTTGTATTCATAAATTTAGGCAGTAAAAGCCATAGCTATCATCTATGGACCAGCTAGACCGGAGGCATTGGTAATTGGTGGCCTGGTTCAAAAGTGAGACCATGTCATGCTGTGGACCAAAATAACAATAGAAGCAGTTAAAAGTTAAAACCAACCAAACTGCGGGTTTTTAGTTGGTCCAGTATAGTAATTTCCAACCTATTCATATTGGATGACTGATGATTATGAAACTAAAAGATTGATGCTAGAATGATTCAAGCTCCTAAAATTAAAAGATTGCTCCCAGGACTCAAACACAAGCTTCCAAAGCCTAAATCACACTTCCAACTACTATATCATCTTCATTTATAACAAGGTTTTTATAAAATCAGTTGTTTTAGCATTAACAACACAATATCACAAATCCAGCTATCCAAACTATTGACCACAGTTGGGCCAGCGAATTAATGATACAATGTCAATGTCCAGTTCCAGTTAAATGACATGTAACAGCAATGACAAAGCCTCATATCAGACCTACATGGATTGGTATGTAAAAACTACTGAACACTCAGCTCTAACTAACACCTTTATTCTCACTAGAATAATAAGCCATCAGCCTGATTTTGATCATATTCATTTTTGCATTCTTCACGAACTCCTTTGACTGCAATAATATTGCTACTCTCACAGGAGCAGTAATTGGCCTCTATCCCAAATCTTGACCTCAATATATGTAACTCATACCTTCACACAGAAGCAAATCAATTTCTTATGCCATATTTTCTTTCAAAGCTAAGTCATCTATTGCAGCATCCATATCATACTTATGCGCATTCTATGCACAAATGGATGTTGAACTGTACAAGCATGCTGGCCTGCTAATAACATTATACAGATTTTGTGTCCTCACTGGAT
The DNA here is from genome assembly GCA_023055345.1 of Quercus wislizeni. Lineage (NCBI taxonomy): Eukaryota > Viridiplantae > Streptophyta > Magnoliopsida > Fagales > Fagaceae > Quercus > Quercus wislizeni. The sequence goes on along the minus strand of JALGQJ010000014.1, from coordinate 349,689 downwards.
GCTACCTACACCTTCTCAAAGAAGCGTATCAATTTCTTATCCATGCTTGTTTGCACAGTCATACCTAATCCGGAAAAAGTCATAAAATTAATCCAAAAGTAATGCAAAATCATAGAGGCTCAATAGCAACCAACAGTAAATGTAAGCCTAATTTATATGCAAGACAATAAGAGAAGAGACAAAAGTTTCAAACTCAATGCCCAAGTAGCAAAAATAGAGTATAGACATCATATCTACTAAATATCACAAATTTCTTATGAACATATAGACATCATGGTACTTTCCTACGAAGATTGGAAGTACTATGAAATTCGATTAAAAAGAGTAAACCTGATCCGCTGAGTCCTGTAATCCATACAACACACCCCTTTTGATTAAGTAACTTTTGCCTATCAAGCTTCCCAACAGGAGATTCTTGCCAAAATATATTTGTTGAATTGCTCAGAGTAGACATCACAAACTTCTCTTCTGTTCCTTCCCAAAAATCAAACGTAAAATCATTAATAGAAAATTAGCAATACAACTGTGAAAAAGTGTACTTGAATATTATATTTAAAAAAAAAAAACTCATTTCTTATAACATACAGCACAGAGGAGGGGAAGAAAAGGTGAAAAAATTAATAAATTTTATAAGAAAAAGGACAAAGCAAATATGGATTGGGTTGGTGTTGGTGTTGTGTTCACATTCCATTGTTTTACTTTTACCTTTCTGGGTAACTATTATTCTTTTATTTGGATTGATGAAATTCAACAAAAATGCAAATAAGAATTTAAAAAAAATATATATTTATATTTGAACAATAATAAAAAGGAATACACAAAAACTGAAAAATGCCCTTTATTAAAAGTTCCTTTATCCTAAAGAATAATCAATCCAATGTGGGCTTGGTAGATATATGATCATAAAGTATTTGTAATGTCACACGAAAAGAAGAGAAGCATTGTAATTGATGAAAATAATAATAATAAAGTGTACATTTTCCATTAAAAGAACTTGGCATCACCCACCAAATGAAAGAAAGAGACAGATAAAAAGGATTCCAGCTGGAAGAGAAAGATTCCAAACCTTAAACCTGGCTTAATTTGCTTGTTTGCTTGATAGTATTTGATAATATAGAACAGAACAGAGAGAGAAAAGTGAAGTGATTTTTATGTTACCCGAATGAAACCAATAATAGAAGGAATGGAAGAAAGCATTAATTTAATAATAATAATGTTAATGTATATTGTGTTTTGTTATGGGCTTTAGGCCCAACTGCTTTACTTGTATAGCACACTTATACTTGTACTACACTTTACTTGTACCGCACACTTATGCCTCCTATATAAGGCACTGATGTATATTCTTTCATTAAGAAATACAATACAATCTTCCAGTATTTCTAACATGGTATCAGAGCCACTACTCTGACTTTTTCTTAGCAGTCTTGTCTTTATTGGTGTTACTCCACTCTCAACATCGCTTCCGCCATCACAACAGACGTTGTAGCCTCTCGCCGTTGAACCTCCGACGTCTTCCATCGTTGCCTTTGGGTTCCGGACCTGCAGCCGCTGTCGTTGAGGAGTCCAACACCGCACAGATCACTGCACACGTCATTCCGCCGTGACTATTGCTCCGATCAAATTTCTGGTGATATCACTGAGATCGTCTTGAAACGATCTACTCGTCGGTGAAAGCCCTGTCATCATCGGAGCTGCCACGCGCTCTCACGCGCCGCCAGAATATTCTGCACAGGATCTCACGCGCTCCACGCGCCTCCACGCGCCGCCAGGATCCTCCACGCGCCGTCACGCGCTTCCACGCGCTGTCACGCGCCAGTACCTCTTGCTGACGTCAGCCCTAGTGACGTCATCACTGCCACGTCATCTGCTGAGCGTTGACCGTTGACTTTGACCTGACCGTTGACTTTGACCGTTGACTTTTTGCCAGAGTTGACTTTTTGCAGTCCAGGTGCTCCTTATCCAGTTTTTCGCGTAGATTTCATTTTTGCAGTCTATTTTTGCATATTTTGCTTCTAAATGAAGAATAAGGACAGGTCTTCTTCTTGTTGCAATAATTGTCATCGACAATCCAGCAAACGTTTTTGCAATTTTTGCAAACGTTTTGGCCACAGTATTGAGACTTGCTATCGTCGCAACAAATCAGCTGTTACAATTTCTGCTGCTACTGTTGCTAACACTGAGAGTGTCCAACCAATGGCTCCTATCTCTGCACAGTCTAAGTCTTTAGAACGCACTTTCACCATGTCCACAGATGACCTTAAAAATATCATCGCCAATGTCATTCGTATGGTTGGTAATGCATCTTACTCCTCTTCTCTCTCAGCTTTATCTGGTATGTCTCCCTCCTCTTGGCTTATGGATTCCGCTTGTTGCAATCACATGACACCTCACTCGTCTTTATTTTCTGAACTCAAACCTGCACCACACCCTCTTAATATTCGCACAGCAAATGGTTCCACAATGTCTGGTCATAATATCGGTTCTGTTTCGACTTCCAACCTTTCGGTTCCTGGGGTCTTTAATGTTCCTGATCTTTCTTACAATTTATTTTCTGTGGGACAATTAGCTGAGTTGGGTTATCGCATTATATTTGATTATTCTGGGTGTATTGTGCAGGATCCGAGGACGGGACAGGAACTTGGGACCGGTCCCAGAGTTGGGCGTATGTTTCCCGTGGATAACCTTCGTCTTCCACTTGTTGCTCCTGTTTCTGTTGCTGCAGCTGCTGCAGTCTCTTCAATTCCTTCCCTTGCACTTTGGCATGCTCGTCTTGGTCATGCATCTTCCTCTCGGGTACAACAATTGGCTTCTAGAGGTTTGTTAGGTTCAGTGTCTACAGAAAATTTTGATTGTGTCTCATGTCAGTTAGGAAAACAACCAGCTTTGCCTTTCAATTCTAGTGAATCAATATCCACTGATATCTTTGACCTTATTCATTCTGATGTTTGGGGGCCTTCCCCGATCTCTAGTATTGGTGGATCTCGATATTTTGTTGTCTTTGTTGATGATTATTCCCGCTATAGCTGGATTTTTCATATGAAACATCGTTCTGAATTATTGGAAGTATATTCTAATTTTGCAAAAATGGTTGAAACTCAATTTTCCAAACGTATCAAAATTTTTCGATCTGATAATGCTCTTGAGTACACTCAATATGCTTTCCAAGCTGTTTTGCATTCCTATGGCACTGTTCATCATCTAACTTGTCCAGGTACCTCTCAGCAAAATGGTAGAGCCGAACGAAAACTTCGTCATATTCTTGACACTGTTCGTGCTCTCCTTCTCTCTGCCAAAGTTCCTGCTCCTTTTTGGGGCGAAGCTGCTCTTCATGCTGTTCATGCTATTAATCGCATTCCAAGTCCTGTTATCCACAATCAAACTCCATATGAGCGCCTTTATGGGTCACCTCCAGATTATCGCCATCTTCGCTCCTTTGGTTCTGCTTGTTTCGTTCTTCTTCAACCACATGAGCATAACAAACTTGAGCCTCGGTCAAGGCTTTGTTGTTTTCTTGGCTATGGCGAAACTCAAAAGGGGTATCGGTGTTATGATCCTGTCTCTCATCGACTTCGAGTCTCCCGCAATGTTGTATTTTGGGAACATCGCTCCTTTGTCGAGCTCTCTCACTTCCGTGCCTCCTTATCTTCATCCTCTGTCTTAGATCTTTTTCCAGATGAGGCACACATTCCTTCTGTAATTGCTCCTGATCCTCCTGTAATTGCTCCTGATCCTCCTGCAATTGCTCCTGATCCTCTTGTAGTTGCTCCTGATCCTACTGTAGTTGTTCCTGATTCCCCTATAGACTTCTCTGTCCAACCACCAGATAACTTTGATCCCTTTCCTAGTTCACCATTTAATGAACAGGTGGAAGATGAACAGGTTGAAGACGAGCTACCCAACCCTGAGCTTGGGTCCCCTGCTCCTGCTCCGCCTGACGATCATGCACAAGACATTCCACCTCGTCACTCAACTCGGGTAAGATCCATTCCTACACATTTACTTGACTATCATTGTTACACTGCCCTTGCTACACTGCACGAGCCTCACACTTATCGTGAGGCTTCCACTGACCCTTTATGGCAGATTGCAATGAGAGAGGAGCTTGATGCATTATCTAAAAACCATACTTGGGACTTGGTGACTCTCCCCCCTGGGAAATCTGTGGTTGGTTGTAAGTGGATCTATAAGATTAAGACTCGCTCTGATGGGTCCATTGAGCGCTACAAAGCTCGTCTTGTTGCAAAAGGTTTCACACAGGAGTATGGGATTGATTATGAAGAGACTTTTGCTCCGGTTGCTCGTATCTCATCTATTCGTGCCCTCTTGGCTGTTGCTGCTGCCAGAAAATGGGGCCTTTTTCAGATGGATGTCAAAAATGCATTCCTTAATGGCAATTTAAGTGAAGAAGTTTACATGCAACCTCCTCCTGGTCTCTCTGTTGAATCAAACAAGGTTTGTCACCTTCGACGTGCACTTTATGGCCTTAAACAAGCTCCACGAGCTTGGTTTGCCAAATTCAGTTCTACCATCTCTCGCTTGGGTTACATGGCCAGTCATTATGATTCTGCCTTATTTCTTCGTCGCACTGACAAAGGCACTATTTTACTTCTCCTGTATGTGGATGATATGATCATAACTGGTGATGACCTTAATGGCATTCAAGAACTCAAGGTTTTTCTCAATCAGCAGTTTGAGATGAAAGATCTTGGACATCTCAGCTACTTCTTGGGTCTTGAAATCACTCATTCTACAGATGGACTTTATATTACTCAAGCCAAGTATGCTTCTGAACTATTGTCTCGATCTGGACTCACTGATAGCAAGACTGTTGACACTCCAGTTGAGCTTAATGCGCATCTGACTCCCACAGGAGGGAAACCATTGTCTAATCCTTCTCTTTACAGACGATTGGTTGGCAGCCTAGTTTATCTCACAGTCACTCGTCCAGACATCTCCTATGCTGTTCATCAGGTGAGCCAGTATCTGTCTGCTCCACGATCTACTCACCATGCTGCTGTTCTGCGCATTCTTCGATACCTGAAGGGCACTCTCTTCCATGGCCTTTTCTACTCAGCTCAGTCTCCTCTTGTACTCCGTGCATTCTCTGATGCTGATTGGGCAGGGGATCCCACTGATCGCAGGTCCACTACAGGTTATTGCTTTCTCCTTGGTTCTTCTTTAATTTCTTGGCGAAGTAAGAAACAAACCTTTGTGGCCCGCTCCAGTACTGAAGCAGAATATCGTGCCCTTGCTGATACCACATCTGAGCTCCTTTGGCTACGATGGCTTCTTACGGATTTAGGTGTGTCTACATCCTCTGCCACTCCCCTTTATTGTGATAACCAGAGTGCCATTCATATTGCTCACAATGATGTCTTCCATGAACGGACTAAACACATCGAGATTGATTGTCATTTTATCCGATATCATCTTGTCCATGGTGCTCTCAAGCTTTTCTCCGTCTCCTCCAAAGATCAACTTGCAGATATCTTCACCAAGTCACTTCCTAAGGGTCGCACTCGTGATTTGGTTGACAACCTCAAGCTGGTCTCACATCCACCTTGAGTTTGAGGGGGGCTGTTAATGTATATTGTGTTTTGTTATGGGCTTTAGGCCCAACTGCTTTACTTGTATAGCACACTTATACTTGTACTACACTTTACTTGTACCGCACACTTATGCCTCCTATATAAGGCACTGATGTATATTCTTTCATTAAGAAATACAATACAATCTTCCAGTATTTCTAACAAATAATAATAATAATAGTAATAATTATGGGTTTGTTAGCTAGTAGAAATAAAAAGTTTTGTAGTCCTGTTTTGAAGCCTTGTTTTTCGTTGGTGCGTACATGTTGGATTTGGAATGCATCTGGACACAACTTGCCCCAGTAGATCATGTAGTCGTAGTAGTGTTTGGATGGAGAGAACAAAAAGAAAAAAAAAAAAAGTTTCTGTTAATGTGACGTGTTTTTCGCGTGCTCTCCTTTCCCTTCAGATAAGGACCCATGCATGATCGAACTAATAAAATATTATTATTTATGAATATATGACGTATCTTATTCACATATTTGTATGCATAAATAATATTATTTTATTAATTAATTGGGAGGATTATTTTAGCGGTTTTCCTTTTCAACACCCACATGCGTCCCAAACTCAAACTTTGGCTGACAGGGCCTCTGCCAACAGTTGCTAGAAAAAGGACAATTCTACTTTTTTTTTTTTAGGAGTTTTGTCTATGTCACACATTCGTAATAAATCTTTATAGTTCGTTTGGATTAAAGGGGAGAGAGGTGGAGTAAAGTAGATTTAGTACAAAATTAGCTTATTTTTAACCAATTCAACTCTACTCCCCTCAACTCCTCTTCCTTCCCCCCTACATCCAAACATGTCATTTATAATCCATTTGGATTGAAGGAGAAAAAGGGAGAGTAGAGTAGAGTAGATTTAGCACAAAACTAGTTTATTTTTAGCAAACTCTACTCTACTTCTCTCCACTCCTTCTCCTTCCCCCCTCCATCCAAGCAGGCCATTAGGGTGAGACTTTTATTTGTTACAATTTGGCCTATGTATCACATATTTAGCCATCACTCTTGGATAATAATCTATCACCTACGATTTGTTTTAAAAATATTGTGGATCTAGCATTTCTCTTTTTGTTTTGAAAAAAATTCTAAAAACACAATCTATTTTAATGGAAAGGAAAAAGTAGCACTTCATGTGAAAATGAAATATGATAGATATATTAAACTTACAAACTGATATATTATCAATCATAATGAGACAATTTAAATATTCATTTATAAAGTTGGTTGAATCTTACCAATCATATTTATTGTCTCATCCAAGGGCAGTTTAATGCATTTAGGAGCCTATGACGAAAAATGAATTGAGACTTTTTATATATTTAAAAATGACTATATATATAAATTGCTTAAACTCTATTCTCTTTTTTTTTTAGATATAAAATTACTAATTAACATGAACACTTACATTTTTTTTTTTTTTTTTTTTTTGAGAAAGTCTATAGACACAAAAAATTTGACAAAACTTTTCACATTTGTTAATGCAGTAAGTTAATAATGGTAAGTAAAAAAGTGATATTAGTAGTGGACCTAAATGAGAACTAGTAAAAATTTGTCAACTTAATTGCTGTAAAAAATGTTGTAAAATTTTTTGTGTATTGCTTTTCTTTTAGAAGTACTACATTTATAATATTTTTACAACAAATCCTAGGTGTTAGATTGTTACTTGTTCTAATTTGAATCAACCATTGAATCTTTTTTAACTATCAATAATAGCTAGTAATAACCTGTTACTTCAAATTTAGGTTGTGTTTGGATAACTTATTTTTTGCCAATTTATTTTATTATTCAACTTATTTTTGCTACTATTCATGAGCCGCATTGCACTTTTTGGTACTATTAATGGGTTTTATTATACTATTTCAATTAACTTTTACCTTTATCTGCGATACCTTCAACAAAAAGTTTTCAATTTCAACAAAATAAGCAGATTCCAAATAGACCCTTATTGTGAAAAATATTGTGAATGTAGAATTTCTCTCTTTATAAAAAATATTTTTTTTTATTGGCTAACATTTGGGCTTAACTAATATTATTACAACAAAAGAAATAGCAATATCGATTAAAATTAGGAGGCCTTTTTTTACTTAGGGTCTTAGGCGAATGCCTCTTTTGATTATATGGTAGAGCTGGCTGTGGTCTCATCCATTTGTAAACTTTGTGTAGTAAAATTTGTAATACTTTTAACATTTTTTTTTCCCTTTATAATTTTGCAAATTGCAACGGCTCATATTTATAATTTATTAGAGTGTGAATGATGGGCCATGAGAGATTGATGAATTGCCACTCCGGATGTGGTTACTACGTTGGACGTCACTCTGTGTCTGTTTGTTTTGGAACTATTCTTAATGGTTGCTGTGTCAAACCATTTCTCTTTTTCTAACACCATGTCTAATGAGGAATTTTGCATTATTGTAATGAGGCATTAATGTATGATATTACAAAAGAAATCAAAGGATATATAACATTTGTTGTTCTCATAGAGTTCCAATATTTAATTAATTTCTATACTTTGGACTATTCAACCCCTGTCCTGGTTGGCCATTTTTTTCTATATATAAAATGAGGGAAAGCTACAGTGTTTTTGGTTTATTATATGGGAAATGCTAATGGATGACTTTAGGACAATAGTTAACAATTCATTTAAAGAAAATTTTTATGAGAAAAAAAAAATTAATGTTTTGACAGTTTTTTTTTTTATTTCCCATAAAAGTGGTATCAAAACTTTCCTAAAATGGATTGTTAACTATTGTTCTAAGGGCACTCATTAACATGACCTTTATTATATTTGCACTATGTCGCACTGTCGCTGGCTTTTTTTTTTTTTTTTTTTGGGTAAATATCACAAATTTTTTTTTTTTTGAGAAAGGAATACGGTTAACTTTTATTAGGAAAATCCAGCAATATCAATTAGTGCAAGAGAAACAAATGGTGGTGGAACAGTCTCCACCCACACTGAAAAATCAAAAATACTAATGGAATGTCTCGCTAAGTGATGCGCTACTATATTACCCTTTCTCTTTACATGAGAGTAGAGTAATTGATTAAACATACTAGTGTTACATTTGATATCCTCAATTAGTAAACCAAAGGAAGACAAGTAAGTGCTGTTATTTCTCAAAGCATTAGACAACACCTGAGAATCTGTTTCCAAAATTGCTCAGTTAAAACCCAACTTAGTTGTAAACTCTAGAGCTGATGAGGCAGCCAAAGCTTCAATCTCCAAAGGTGTGTACTGTTGTGGCAAGAGTTTAGACATAGAAGCCAAGACTAAACCATTGCTATCTCGGATCACTACTCCATAGCCTGATTTTTTCTACTCCTTGAAGATACTTTTGTCACAATTTATCTTCACCATTTCAAGACTTGGAGGACACCACTTAGCCTGGAAACAAGTGAGGGCAGGTCGGGTGATGGAAGGCGCAGGTTGGGTGGCTGCAAACTCAGCTACACACTCCTTTGTCGACAACGGAATCTGATGGACATTTAAGCTTGGTTGGCTCACACACACCTGGTTCCTTTGGGTCCAAATTAGCCACACTGACGTTGCAAACAGCTCCAAATTGTGATCCTTTGTGATGAGCCATGAGAGCAATTCCTTGAAGTCCATAAAGGTGTGTTGTCTTCGGCAATGTTGAAATGGTTCTTCTTCCCACACCACGTCCAGTTCGCTGCAATTCCAGAGAGCATGGAGTGCTGATTCAGGTTCATGTTTACAGCGATCACATGTTGGATTTTCGATGATAGTTTGCCTCACCAGATTCTCTTTAGTTGGCCGCAAGTTCCTACAAGCTCTCCACACCAAGTTCTTGATTTTGTTCAGTACCTGTAGAGACCAGATTGTCCGCCACAAAACCTTGTCATACTCCATCTGCTCTTCATCCCGTTCAGCTTTTGTTTCAGCCTTCAAAAATCTGTAACCGGACTTGCTTATGTACACTCTGTTGCTAGTGAATGGCCAAAATAAAGTGTCATCAGCTGCGCACCTTGAGAGTGGAATTGACTTGATCAACTCAGCTTCTTGTGGGGAGAACAAACCATCAATCAAACCATGATCCCACTACCTTGTGTCTCCATTAATCAAGATCTCCACATTAGCATCAGCCATTGTGTCCACCCTATGTGACTGAACTTGTGGCATATTTTTCCTTGGCAGCCAATGGTCTTGCCTTATACTCACTGCCTTCCCATTTCCAATCCTCCATTGGCAGCCCTTAAGTAATACCTCCCTTCCATGTAAGATGCTCCTCCAAGAAGGCCTTGTCGTCCACCGATCTACATGGCCTGAGAATCTGGTGGTCATACGACGTGGCACGCGCCTCCACGTGCCACCTGGGTTTCTGGCATCTCCTTCACGCGCCGGTGGACTTAGCATGTGCCTGCCACGCGCCAAAATTAGCTATTGATGTCATCTGACGTCACCTGATGACGTCATCAGTCCACGTCAGCAGCCACGCAAGCATGTCCACGTCAGCAGCCACGCAAGCATGTCCACGTCAGCCCTAGTCCACGTCATAGGATGACGTCAGCGGCTCCACTGTTCGACTTATGACCCGACTCGGAAACCCGGAACCAACCCGGACCAGTATCCGTTGACTTTGACCCTGGACCAGTTGACTTTGACTTTTTTGCGTTGACCTTTGACCAAAAGTCAAAATTCCCGACAGGGCCTATCTTGCTCCATTTTTCGCGTAGATTTCAATTTTGGACTTCGTTTCTTCATTTGAAACTCCAAAATTGGTCAATTGGCACATTCTTCATTGTGGTTTCTTCAAATGCATTTTTCACGACTTCTTCAAGAGATCTTCTCGTGCTTATCCAACTTCAAGTCTTCATCGAGCTTCCACCTTGAGTTTGAGGGAGGGTGTTAGAGATATATATTAGACATATTAGCCCAATGTAATAGGCCCAAGCCCAATCCTGCTTGTACTAGTAGTCTAGGGTTTAGTCGTCTATATATACTCATGTTACGACTCATTGTAACACAGGTTATTGTACTACACTCTTATACATAATAAAGATGTAGCCCCTTAAGGGATTCCTCCGTGGATGTAGGCCGTCAAGGCTGAACCACGTAAACCCTTGTGTTCTCGGTGTTCCTATTCTATGCTTCCCCTTCTTCATCCACTCTAGCATACACAACATGGTATATCACATCACGTTGCTAATATTTAACAGCCTCCATAAAGGTACAATTTGGAAAGAATCACACCTTAAAAACTTTGTGTAGTAATGAGTCCGGGTTTTTCAAAAGTCTTTAGGCTTGTTTGGCTAGCAAGGAGTCATTGAACATAGCAATGTCCCTAAACCCCATGCCTCCCTCCAATTTTGATTTAGTTAGTTCCTCCCACTTCAACCAATGGATCTTTCTTTTTTCTCCTCTTTGTCCCCACCAAAATTTCTTGATCATGGCTTCAATTTCATGGCAAAGACCCAAAGGTTTTTTGAAGCACCCTATAGCATAAGTTGGGATGGCTTGTATTACCGCTTTAATGAGCACCTCACAATCGGCTTGAGACAAGAGTTTCCCTTCCCATCCTTGCAATTTTTTCCACACCTTCTCCTTGATAAAATTGAAGCCTTCTTTCTTTTTTCTACCCACCAATGATGGCAACCCAAGGTATTGTTCAAAATTCACAATTTCAAGTATACCCAAGGTAGCCATTATTTCTTGTTTTGTTGCTTCCACGGTAGATTTGCTAAAGAAAATTGATGTTTTGTATTTTTTTCACCTTTTGGCCCAACTCCTCTTCACATTTCTCAAGGATAGTAAGGATTTTCCTGCATTCATCACCACTTGCCCTACAAAAGAGGAGGCTGTCATCTGCAAACAATAAATGGGTTAGTGCTGGGCCTCTCCGGCAAAGGGAAGCCCTTGATTTCTCCCGAAATTGCTGCTTGTTGGATTAGGCCATAGAGCCCCTCGGTGCAAAGTAGGAAGAGGAAAGGTGATAGTGGCTCACCTTGGCAAATACCTCTAGTGGGTTGGATAAAACCTTAAGGTTTGCCATTGATCAAAATGGAGTAAGTTACTGATTTAACACATGCCTTGATTAACCTTACCCACCTCTCATTAAAACCCAATTTTCTCATTACATTTTCAAGGTAACCCCATTCCACCCGGTTATATGCCTTACTCATATCAAGTTTAATAGCCATATACCCCATTTTCCCCGAATTCATGTTGTTCATGCTATGAAGAGATTCAAAAGCCACAAGAATGTTATCATAAATCAATCTATTCTTGGTAAAAGCTGATTGGTGCTCCATGATGATGGTGGGTAGAATATTTTTAAGTCTATTTGCTAGGACTTTGGAGAATATTTTGTAGAGGACATTGCACAAACTAATTGGACAATAATGGGTGACAAATTCCGGGTTTTTTATTTTTGGGATCAATGTAATGAAGGTGTGATTTATTGGGTGAGGGATTGTACCTGTGTTGAGCCATGAGAGAACCGAATTTGTTACATCCCTATCAACCACTCCCCAAAAGTGCTGGTAAAATAATGGTGGCATGCCATCGGGTCCTGGTGCTTTGAGGGGGGCCATTTGCTTGAGGGCTTCCTTTACTTCATCATCTCTAAAGCGAGCAATAAGGGCTGCATTCATGTGGTTGGTGATGACATTAGGGATGTGGTTCAAATCTGCTCCTTGTGCATTTGGCTTTGAAGAGGTGAAGAGGTCCTGATAGTACTTGATCATAAGGGCTGCTATGTCATGTGGATCCACCCTCCAATTATTTGATTCATCCATAATCCCACGAATAACATTTTTCCGGAATCTCCTAGTGGCTCAACAATGAAAGAAACCTATATTTCTATCTCAATTTTAGCCAAAGTGTACGTGATCTTTGGTTCCACATGCGTGCTTCCCTATCCAAGAGGATGTTTATTTCCTCTTTGAGTGCTCTAACCCGTGTGTTCAGCCCCGTTACTTGTGCTTCTAGTTCGGCCTAAATCAAAAGTTCCTTTTTCTTGGCCAACTCCTTTCTCACATTCCCAAGATCACGACCACATTTATCAACCCTTTTCAAGATGTCATTGTCACTAAAGCTGTGATGGTAAGATGACCACGAGGCTTCCACCACTTCACCCCAACGCTCATCTGATAACCACATCTCTTCGAATCTAAATAATTTCCTTCTTGATGGAACTTCCAAACCTAAAAGATTAATGTATAGAGGCATATGGTCTGATGAAGTACAATGGAGATGGTGCACAATTGTGCCTGGGAACTTAAGAAACCAACTTGCATTGACAACCCCTCGATCTAGTCTCTCCCAAATAAAATGTCAATCTGTGAACTGCTTGCTCCACGTAAATCTGTTTCCCACAAAGCCAAGATCAAGAAAACCACACTCATCCAACACATCCCTAAATAGCTGCATCTAACCCTGATTTCTTGTTGCACCCCCAAGTTTCTCTTCCTGTTTAACTATCTCATTGAAGTCACCTGCACACAACCATGGGATATCGAAATGATGATTAAGACTTTGCAGACTATCCCACACTTCCTCTCGCTTTGAAGTGTCTGGTTCGCCATAAAACCCTGTGAATCTCCATTCGTTAGAGGAGCCTTTGTCAATCTAGGTATCAATATAATACTTGGATGAATGTCACCACCAAATTAATTGAGGCTTTCCAAAAAAGAACCAAACCACCACCATGCCACACTTTCAATACCACCCATTTATTTTCAAACTCTAAGTTTTGTTGAATCGTATCTAGCCTTGCTTCTTCTGCTAGTGTCTCGACAATGAACACAACAGAGGGATCTTTTGCTCGAATTATTTCTCCCAGCTCCTTCCCTGTATGCAGATTCCCAAGCTCACGACAGTTCCATACTAAGCAATTCATGGCGACTGGCGAGGTTGGGTGTCAGCCTCTACCAATTTGATACCAGCATCCTCCTCACTCATTGAAACTTGGTAGCATTTGTTTGGTGACTTGGAATGGTCATCAATGAGTGCCGCTGTTCTCTTCCCCTTACTCAGTTTGCCATGTGATAATTCCTCTATCGGTTTGTTGTTTACATGTACAACCCTAGTCCAACGTGGCTCGATGGCTGGCATAGAAACCTTAGGGTTTTTTTGGTTGTCACGTGCAGGGCAGCTGATCTCATTTGAATTCAAGTCCTGTTTTAATTCGGTAATAATAGTTGGGGGAGTAATGTCTATCGGTTTTGGTTGTGCATGATTATCTTCAAAGGATGCATGTGGACGTGGATCAGGGCAAGTGGGATTTCCTAATTTGGTAGGATTTATTAGTGAGTCAAACTCCTTTAAAGCCGCCCCTATCTCATTAAGGTGGATATCATGACCTTGCGCGTTTTAAATCCTAAGTGTCATTGGAAATATCTGTCGTTTGTGGCTTTAACTTTGTAATGGTCTGCCTTAACTCTAGATTCTCCACGTTAACTGAATCATAACAGCTCTGCTCGCCGGTTTCATCACTACTTGGCGGTAGTGCTCAGCGTTCCTCTGTCCTCTTATTTCCACGTTAGTTTTACTCCCTACCGTACCCGTGTCTCCCGTGGTTTGCTTTTTCGTTGGTTTGGATTTGTAGAAACCCAGAACTTGGATAACTTGTTTGCAAGAATAGGAGAACGGTGCTGCCCTGAGATTTGGCCCGAATTGCTTCTATTCTTGATTAAGCGATCCTTCACTGTTAAGCCAAATTTCGCAGTCCTTGTCATCATAATCAATGCAGCCACACCAATAGCATATATTCGATAATCTCTCATACTTAAAACTAAACTAGACCTGCTTTTCTTTACCAAGCGAGACTAAACGTCCACGGCATAAGGGATTGGTAACATCCATTGAAACTCTGACTTGGATGAAATTACCTCCCTCTGATTCCCTCGGATTGGCAGTAGGTATAACCCTTCCAAGCACCTCGCAAATCTTCTCCGCTGCCTTCACATTCATAAACTTAATTGAGAGGCCGTGTACTTGCACCCAAAAAGAAGTCCTATCAAGCTTGAGCTCGTCAACAGAGGAATTTGTATCGTAACTTTCCATGACTACCAGATTTTTGTCGAAAGTCCATGGTTCACTTTGTAGCACTTTGTTCGCCTCCATTTTGTTATCGAACACAAACAATACTCTGTGATCACCCAAGTGAAGGACCCTGAATCCATTTTTTGAACGCCAAAGTGGAATGAAGGTTTTTGCAATAGCATCAATGTTCAAAACTCTTTTTGTGAGGAATTTTGAAACAATACTGAACTCTGGAAAGCTCAATTCCTCATCCAGGCAACAACCCAAACCTTCTTTTTCTGATAAAGTAAGACGATTCCAAGTAGAGGTCAGATCATCCATGGTGGTGAGAAAAAACACCAAGCCACAGATGGATACAAAACTTTATTGTTTCCAATACCCCCAGGAAAAAACCTCACAAGCCTGAGGATAACTTTGTTATCCCAAGGAGTACTATCGCTCCTTTCTAAGAAAGGGACCTCTATTCTACTGTATTAGGAAAACTAGTTGGAGAGCTTTCCTAGGTACAGAGAAACTTGGTAAATATCACAATTGAACTTGCTTTTTATTTTTTTATTTTATTTTTTTATATACATATGAGCTGTTACCTGCCACAATATTTTCATAATTTTTAAGGTTTTAATTTTTTATAGGTTAAAATAAAATAATAAAATATCATATTGGATCTAACCACAACTAAAAATAAAGGTATTGTGAAAAAAGAAGTGTTATATCCGCAACATTTTTCATAACACTTTCATAATAAATTATAGGTGGTAAATTGTTATTATTATTAATTTAAACTTAACAATGAAATTACCATTTCGCCTATCAATAACAACTTGTAACAACATACTAATGATTTGTTGTGAAACTATTGTAAACATAACATTTTTCTTATGAAAATATTAAGACATCTTGTTTTCGTCACAATATTTTCACAATTGCTGAGGTGTCAATTTTTTACCAATCAAAATAAAATATAACAAAATTATAAAGATATTATGAAAATATTGTGTCATTATGTTGTGTTTCTATAATTTTTTTTTTTTTTTGGTTTATTCAATTTTTGTTAAGCCAAAATTCATAGTTTCACATAAATTTTTCTTGGGTTGACTTCTTTTTTCCCCCCTTTAGGTACCATTTCAAGTAAAAACACATTGTTTTACACGCACCAAAAAAAAAAAAAAAAAAACAAACAAACAAACAAACAAACAAACAAAAACAAAAACAAAAACTTAGGATAAAAACACTTTTCATCATTTATGTTTGGGATAGTTCACAATTCCTTTTTAAACTTTAAAATCAAGTCATTTTTCCCTTAATATTTTGGAAAAGAGCAACTATGTTATATTGTTATTCTCGTAGTTTAACTTTAATGAAAGCTTATGATTCTTAAAACATTTCATTGTGTAATGTTTGAAATTCTCCTACTAAATTTTAACATTTTCAAAAGTTTTCTTCACGTTTTGAGTTTTGGTTGGTAGTAATGCTTGGAAAGTTGAAATGATGATATGAGGTATTTTATTTGTTACCTAAAGAACATTGATTTCCTAGATTTAAATCTTTGAAATTTATAATTCATTTCATGGAAAATTTGATGACACATGCCTTCTGTTATCATCTTTTTTTTTCCTTGTTTCTTTTCTTAGCAAAACTTAGTTACTTATTGTTGAAGATGATGATATTCGTTATCATTCATAAAAATTTTTAATGAGTAGATATATTACCTTTAGCAAATAAATACTAAGAAACTATTATAGTAAAATAGATATTCATATGTTAAATAGTTATGCTAATTTTTGTGTGTGATCAAAAGTTTTATACAAATGAAATTAACTTTGTATGACATACATTTTTTATGTATATAGTTTTATACTTCTTCAAATAGAAATTATATCTTAATTTTCTCACTCAAGAGTTAGCACGTGCCTTCAGGGATGGACACAGGTGGGGGCTTGGGCCCCCCTTGGCCCAAATTATTTTTTAGTAGGTTAATTTTCAAAAAAAAAAAAAAAAAGACTTGGCCCCCCTTTACTTTGTAGCTTGGGCCCCCTCCAAAATTGTGAACCATTAACCCAGCTAGCCAGCCCACATGTAAATCTAAAAAAAAAAGGTAAGTCCAAAAATGTAAACCCAGCAGTCCAAAGACTCCAAATAGAAAAACAAAAGAAAAAAAGAAAAGAAAAACTAAGAGGCAAGACAAAGAGAGTGAGAGGTGAGAGACTGGGAGAAACCTTGCCGTTGCCCACGTCGTGAAGCCGCCAAAATGTGACATAGAGAAACTGAGAGGTGAGAGCTTGAAATCTTGCCACTGTCCACACCATGACACCACCACCACGTGAGACCCATCTCGCAAACCCACGCGACACTCACCACATGACACCCATCTCGCCATGACGCCACTGCTGGCTTGATGTGCTCCAGCCTTCACACTTCACACTTTATACTCAAGTATTTAATTTATCCTTCAAAATCTAATATAATGTTTGTAAATCTTAGAATATGTGCTTGTGGTGTTTGTATTTTTACTGATGGGTGAATCTGTGCTTGTGGTGTTTGTATTTTTACTGATGGGTGAATCTGTGCTTGTGGTATTTTCTGGCCTTTTGGCTTTGTGACTCTTGATAGGCCATAAACTGAATGACCCCTTGTGATAGTAATTAATTAATTAGCCAAGTTATTAATTAATCAATTTAACATGCAAACGCGTGATAGCACAAACAAATCACCAATAAACTAATTATGCAGCGGAAAATAAATGACACGGTGATTTATTTACAAATGGGGAAAAACCTAACGACAAAAACCCCACCAGGTGATTTTCAGGTCACCACTCCCAAAACTCCACTATTATCACAACAAGCGGTTAAGAAATCCCAAGTACCTTACCAACTTACAGTTGAACCCTTACCCCAATACCTAATTGGACTTGTTCTGTAATGACAATTTCCTTTCTGAAGCACGGCTCCCAAGTACGTGACTAACCAATTGCACGGATCCCAGTATGCGACTTCAATCACCAATCTGAAAAGATTGTTGGCTGCAAAATTCTTCAGTTCATCCACACGATGAAGATCAGGAAGATGCTTGGTCATAAAACCATATGGTGCAAATACACAGCAACTTCTCCAAGAAAGAGATGAACTAGGTCAAAAACATTTTCTCCGGTCACAATTTGCTTGAACAAAGTTTGCTCAATGCTTGTGCAACTTGTATACCGTTTGACAGCTCTTGAAACAATCCTTTTATATGTCTAGGGTTAGGAGAAAAGAAGGCCCATAGACAGATTCACGAACCCCAAGAAAATCAGAGTTGAAATCTAAAATTCTTAAACCTTGACAGATATGAGGTGTCGAGCAGGTATCGACCAGCTGTCGAGCTTTAATGATTTTGCACTCCTTGCTTAATTTCTTGAACAGACTTGAAGGCTTCAACACTAGATCTTGAAACGTGGTTTCTTGAAATAGTTAAACACATCCTAAGTCTACCCAAATACAAGTAGAGTGCGTTTTGTCAAAGGATAAGCCAATTACATAAAATCATGACATATGTTCTTAACATGTGAAACACATATATCCTAACAATCCCCCCCTTTGACAATCCGTGACAAAACCACAACTAACAAATGAACATATGAGAGACGTCATAAATTACTCAACTCATATTCATTTGTTGAATACAATAAAATCTATCCTAACACAAACTCTTGAAAAACTTTGCAAGAAAAGAGTTTATGGCAAGTAGACTTCGACAACCTGAATTTTTGAAACACTTTAAACAAAACTCATCAAGGCATCTTTGTGTGAAACAAAAATAATAGATTGCATACAGAATAATAAGAAACATGTGTATAAAGAGAGAAAAGAAACAACACATGAAAGGGTAGGTGAAAGAAAAACATACATCAACAATATATAAGAAAAAATAAGTACAATGTATGTCTATAAATGGTCACAAGACCTCATGTACAAGAATCAATGTATCTAATAAAGAAAGAAAAGAAAAGATACATAACATCCTCACTACATCCCTCAAGAATAATAACAACACTCCCCCTAACACAATGATTCCAAAAACTAACTCACTCTCCCCCTAAGAGTGACTACTCTCATATCCAAAACTACTCCCCCTTTTTGTCACCAGTGACAAAGGGTAGAATGTCAAGTAGACATCTAATCGTTAGAGCTAGCATCTCCATCATCATCTGAAGCATCATCATCATCACCATCATCATCATCATCATCCTCAGCATTAGAATTGGAAGCAACTGGATGAGGTGGTGAAGGAGTAGGCTCAGGTGCAAAGCCACCCATAGCTGCCTACCATCGTGCAATACGACCGACGCGAACGTTCACCTGATACAACTCTGTAGAGAGTGTATCCAAGCGAGCATCCGTGCGCTGCAGCTATGCCAAGATGTCTCCTAAAGACACATCACCGGAAGAGGAAGGAGCGGATGCAGATGGAGTAGACTGGGATGGAGCAGAATGAAAAGAGGGTGCTGCTGAATCCGTCTATTGCGACCGAAACTGGGCCTTGCTACATTTAACGGTAGCGTAGTCTATGGCACACATGATGGAAAAATGGTCGGACGAGGGAAAAGGAACGGAAAAATGGCGTAGAATCCTCGTGATAACGGAAGGAAAGATGAGCTTATCACAGGACGCCAAATCCAAATGAACATCTATAATAGTCAGAATGAAGTGAGAGGGAATATCTATAGTGAGATGATCAAGAAGAGATAGCAAAAATCGAGCACGAGGCTTTGTGATGGAGTTATAATGAGAAAGAGGATGCAAAACAAATGTCATCACCATGTTCATGAATCTAAGACCTTTAGCAAAAGGTCGACATGGTGTGAAAAGACACTCACCCCAAGTAGTAGGGCGCTCACAAAAAGAAGACATGAGCTCATCCCTAGACATTGTCCTCAGATGCTCACAGCTAGGAGAGTCAGGAAACTCTATCCTAGGGACATGAAGCACATCCACAACCAGCTGCGGTGTGACAGGGATGCGCGTACCTTGAACGCAAGTGAAAAAGAGAGGTATTGAACGATCTATCCCGTGCATGTTAGAGTAAAACTCCTGGATAAGCACAAGAGGACATGTGACCGGGACATCACACAGTGACTCCGATCCCCTACTGTGAATGACAGAGGGAAGGTTAGTGTCGGCAAAGTTCGACAAAACGATTTGGCGTTCCGAATGAATGCCTCATCTAGAGAAGTTCTCCGAGAATGCCTTAAAGGCATCATCATCACAGAACCGGACAGTAGAAGGAGAAGGATCAGTAGATAAAGAAGCACCGGAACGAAGAAGGTTCCAGGTTGGAGTGGATTTACGCTTAGGTGCCATAGACACGACTAACGTAAACAACAGAGAGGGAGAGAAAGAATGACAATCAGAAAAGTCCCAAACAGTTTCAAATATAACAAGTATATTGAAAGAAGTACGTATGCGTGGGAAATGCATGAACATGTGACATGCAAAAGAAAATGCATCATGGGCTCAGCCCAATCCAAACCTATCAGCACACAAACATATAGCATCCATCTAAATGCATGACAATATCATTATAATGCTAACGTGATGTAATGTATGAGGTTTTAAACACATTTAAGTGAAAACCCAACCCAAAATTTCAATGAAAGCTCATCAATTTCGAAAAACCCCAAAATTTTTCAAAAACCCCAAAATCTAGGTTTCAAAACATAAAATGCATGAATAAGAAAGGATTGGAAGCTTACCAAGTAAAGAAAAACTTGAAAAAGCTTGAAGAATCCTTGAGGAACAAGTTTGGAGTGAGATGAGAGTGTTTTGGGAGAGAAACAGAGAAGTATCGAGAGAGAGATAGAAGAAAAATGAGAGACGGATCGCGAAAGAGGAATATATAGACCCTTCAGTAATGCTCGACAGCTGAGGTATCGGGAGGTATCGAGGAAGTTGTCAAGGATCTGGTCGTCGATAGTTGAGGTAACGAGAAGGTATCGAGCAACAAAGAATCAGATTTAAGAACAGAAGCTCGATCGATCCACCAGGTGTCGAGAAGCTATCAAGGAGGCAAGAGCTTTCTCGATCGATCCACCAGGTATCGAGGAGGTGTCGAGATTGTGTTAAGAAAAATGTTTCTGAAGCTCGATGGATAGCAAGGTATCGAGAAGGTGTCGAGGAGGTGTCAAGCCAGCTTTTCAAAACAGTTTTTCGAGATGTAAAAAAACAGATATGAATATAATCCAACATACAACTCAACCAATGATCCAATCAACACAAAAATCTCTTAAAATAGTCTCTCAATCTAAAAATTTTGAGTACAAGGATCTCCAAAACACACACACACACACTAAACAAATCTAACCAATTTTATATTTCAAAAATAAGTCACGACAGTTTAGTGAGCATACATTAACACATGTAAAACTTGTAATGGTCAAATCACATTGTATCTGCACATGTATCAAGAATAGCAAAGAATATTGTGTGTTGTGTCTGAAAAACATCACAAGATTGCATAAGTGTATACATGTTATAATGATTTGAGATATGAGATAATCATTTTAACTCACACACAATCATAACTGCTTGATGGGGACTATCACATTCAAGATACATCCTATAACTCCTACATCTCCTAGAATATACGTTTGCAATCATATTTAAAAGTATTTTTTATCTTTTTGCTTTTGATTTTTCTTTGCATATTTTTCTTTTAATTATATCATGCAAGGGCTTATTAGAGAGAGAAAAAGAAATAGCCAATGATATTTGACATTCCAATTTTGCTATGCCTAAGCTCACAAATGTCATTGACATCACACTTTTGCTATGTTGAAGCATACAGGTGTCATACATGATTGGCGGGCAACAGTGGTGAGATGGTTATTAATGCCTTTCTCTCAGGATTTTTTAGTCCTTCTTGTCAAAAAGAGTGATATGAGTGTTAAGTATAAGAGACAACTCAATCTTACTCATCACAAATAAGAGCCACAAAGCTCACTTATTTAGTTGTGCATAAAGATTCTCATCTAAGCTACAAATGACACAAAATTTAGAAAATTTTGTTTCAATGGTCATCCAAGGTACACAAGTACCAATGTACACATAACACACACTGTTTTTGTATTTTTCTGATTTTTCAATTTTTTTTTATTTTTTATTTATATCAAAAACAAAATAAACAAAAACTGAAAATAAACAAACAAAAACATATTAAACAAAGCAAAGCATAAAACTAGACTGACTCAAAAATAAAAGCAAAACACATAAGTAATGCAACAAACAAGAACAAGAAGATAGAAGAAAGTGATAAAATCACTTAGAGTCCTTTTTCTTCCACACCTTGGAAGAACCTTTCCTTTGATTAAACTTTTGAACCAATGGAGAGGGGGAAGAATTGAAACCGTTCAAGTTCGAAAGGAACATTTAATATCTTTTGTTTCCTATCATCCTATCTTGTTCCTTTTGTGTTCTTTATTCTTTACTCTTATTTTGTGACGTGTACTTGGTCAAAATCGTGCACCAAGCTCCAAAAAAAAAAAAAAAAAGACTTCAGAAAAGAAATAGAAAACAAAAAAAATATTGTTCGTAGTTTCAATTCTCTCAAATCAAAATATT